>VDFB02185326.1:44241-212563 GCA_007258455.2 Sequoia sempervirens
TCCTCCCCTCCCACTCTCTACCACCCTCTCCCACTCTCTCCCACCCTCTGCCTCCCTCTCTCCCACTCTATCCCACTCTCCCACCCTCTCTGACCTTATCCCACTCTCTTAGGTCACTCTCTCACAAACTCACTCCATCTATCTCTCTCCACTATACCCTTAACCATGAAACCCTAATCCCTTATAACTCTCTACCATAAACCCTTAACCCTTAAACCCTCTACCATATACCCTAAACCCTAAACCTTTAACCCTTTAACCCTCTACCATCTACCATTAACCGTTAGGTCTATGTGTACACAAATCGGATATTCGATTTGAATCAGATATTTGATTTGTAAAACTAAAATCATACCATTACAAAACATCGTAATTTTTTTTCAAATGAATCGGATATCAATTTTTTGGGCCATAGAAAATCCCCATGTGGGCCATTTTGTGCATTCCAATGTACCCTACATTCTATTTGCAGGCAACACACACGCGGTTTCAGATAGGAAGAGACAAAGATCAACTTTTTGGAGCATCTTCTATTGAAATTTGTCATAAGCAATGATTTTTTAGCATCTTTTATGAGGTATAATGGGGAGCAACAGTCGTCAGAAGAAAAAATGTAAGAGAAAGCTTACAAAAGAAGAAATTGAAGCATATAGACAAAGAGATAGAGAAAGTTATAGGAAGAGAAGACAAGGTATGTTTAATATTGGTGAACCTAACCCCTATAGTCTTTCAAGTGAAGAGGAAATTGAAGATGTTCAAGGTGAAAATATTCAAGGTGAAAATGTTGGAATTGAATATGTTGAACATGATATTCAAATTAGGAATGAAATTATTGAAATTGATAATGAAAATGTTCAAGGTGAAATGTTGGATTTGAAGATGTTGAACATGATATTAAAATTGGGAATTAAAATAGTGAAATTGATAATGAAAATGTTCAAGGTGAAAATGTTGGATTTGAAGATGTTGAACATGATATTGAAAATGTTCAAGGTGAAAATGAAGATTTTGAACATAATATTGAAGCAAGTGTAAATTATGTTTCACCAAATTACATGAGAAATGAAGAACCTTGTATGGAAGAAAGACATATTCCAATTTTAAGACCTTTAAGAACCCCTAAATGGTTACTTGAATTTGATGAGAACATTATAAACAATTTTGAAGGCAAGAGGTCAACATGAACTATTCGGTTGTGAAGACTTTTCAACCAATATTTTAGTGATAAGACATTGACCGAGAAATGCCAAATTTTTGTACAATTGCTAAAGATGCAAAAGATGAGACCTTTGCTAGCCAAATTGAAGATTCATGTGAACAAGAAGACCCAAAAAAATTCTATTATTGTCAAAAATATTTTTAATGCTATCAAGTCTATTGGAAAAATAACAAGGAAAAGGATAAGAGAGCTGCTCGGAGAGTCATTACAACCACCCTAGTAAGCCATCAATTGAAAAAGGCTTTCTTTATGAGACAAACTTGTATTGATTTTGACATAAATCATAAAACTTTGGATAGAGCACTTGAAAGAAGAGAAAGAATAGATGATCCTCTTCAAAATGATACATGGTCTTTTCCGAGAGGCTTCCACGTGTTGATAAGAAGCTAACCGATAATGTAAAGTAGGTAATTCAACAATTTTGGCATGATAACTCTAGAGTATCACCCAATGCAAAGGATGTTTTAAAGTTAATAATTGGCAATCAGACCGTACACCACATCCTAAACATTTCTTGGAATCAAGCCAAACAATGTTCAAAAAAATTATTGAAACACATAAAAATATGAAAATCTCGCAAATGAATTCTGAGGGTTTGAAGCCATTTTATTGTGTGCCTCTTAAGATTCGTAATACTTGTTGTTGCAAATACCATGTGGAGTTTTCAATGTACCATGAGCTATTATGCTATATCCATTCTACTTTGCATACTAATGAAATGTTGTAGGAGTGTGGTGCAATGCATCTTCGAAATCATCAAGGGACTTGCTAGATCTATTTTTATGTTCTAGAGATGATGGTTGCTTTTTCTATAGAAATGATTGTTTAAATGCAAAGTGCTCACAATGTGGTGGCTTGTCAAAGTTTTTCAATGTTTTCATGAGAGTTCGAACATGAATTTGGAAAGAAGCTTGTTGAGAAAAAGAGATATGAGATAGTCAAATATACTTTGCAAAGTGGAGGTGAAGGTTCTAGATGTGAGTTGGTTACAAAAGAATGCAGTGTTGCTGATTTTATTTCAGATTTTAAGGACACTATTTTCTACAAGTATGCAAGGCATAGTCATAGGTCTCAGTGGTTGGATCAAAAATTTAGGATGTGTAAGGACTCTTTTCCGATTGGCACTATTATATTAGTGGTTAATTTTGCAGAAAACTATACATTCCAACCACAAAATGAGGTACAATCTCAGTATTACAATTCCATTCAGATTGCTATTTTTGTCCACATAACATTTAGACATGCACCTGATAGTACAGAGGAGGTTCGAAAGATAATCAGATAGTATCATCTTTATATGAATGATGATAGATCTCACTCATCTAAGTATGTCCAACATTGTTCCAAGATTTTTTTTGAGTTCTTGCAGGAGCATGATATAGCATTGGGACGACATCTAATTTGGTCAGATAATTGCACAGGTAAATTCAAGAATGCTCGTATGTTTTATTGGTTGAGTAGAATGCATGTAGAGAGAGGTCTACCTTATATTTGGAGTTTTTTTTAAGCTGGACATGGGAAAGGGGAGCATGATGGAGCAGGTGCATGCGTAAGGAGAGCTCTAGTTAAGGAGAAATTGAAGATTTTAGGAGCAAAATTCAGCAATGCACGTTCTATAGTTGATTGGTGTAGTTCAACATTGTCATGGGGAGGGACACTTGATTCAAAAGTGCACATATTCTTTTGGTTTTTTGAGGAGGGTACATTGAGAGGAAGATTGGATTGTCATACAATCAAAGATTCTTCAAAGATGCATTCATTTCGAAGCTCAGATGCAAGCACATGGACCATTTGGACACGAGAGTTGGCTTGTTTTTGTCAGAGTTGTATTTAGTGCGAGTGGGATCAATGCGAGTCAAGTGAGTGGGTGGATACATGGGTACCACAGTATCTAACTCATTTATCTCAAACAATATCCATGACAAATGACACAATGGAAAGTTTAGTTGATTACGACCTGCTTTCAGATCTACTACAACTAGGACATATTTTTGCAGTTGTTGCACCATAGGGGAATGAAGAGAGACCAAACTATTGGTTGGATCGATGTGTGCGGGTAAAGCATAAGCTAACACAACCGTGGAAGATGATGATGGTTTCATGTATCCTACAGGTTTAGTTGTGGTTGCAGGAACTTGGTTGTGAACATACATGATTAGAAAGAATGGCATACCTGCATTTGAAGACTACAAGAACACAAAACCATTCTCATGTATTCACACCTTGTTATAGTAACAAATGTTAAGTTGTTGAAGCATCATGCCAGAACAAAGACAAAACAACCATGGACACTTAGTAATGTTGATCATGAAGCAATATTGGATACTCTTAAGCAAAGAGATGACCCTTTAAGCACACTTGAATAGAATTTTCAAGAATGGAAGGTAGAATGCTTATGTTCATTATGATTAAGTTCATTAGTGTTCTTTATTTAATACTGATATTTTATATACTATTGCAATGCAGGTGTCTTTAATAGTGATATTTTGTATGCACTTAAATTGCAATATTTTTGGCAAGATTGATCATGGACCTGCTGCAACAATAGCCAGCTTTGATCCTTTCAAAGACGTATGTGTCTTTTATATTTTGCATCACCAACTCATCATCATTCAAGTTGTTTAGATTAATATAGATATGTTAGTCTAAGCATCTTTTCTATTGTGACAATATAGATTTCTCATTTTCCCACTTTTGTGATATTCTTGGCATGATTGATCACGGACCTACTACAACAATAGCTAGCTCTGATCCTTTCCAAGAGGTTTGCATCTTTTATAGTTTGCATCACCAACTCATCATCATTCAGGTTGTTTAGATCAATATAGATATGTTAGTCTAAGCATCTTTTCTATTGTGACAATATAGATTTCTCATTTTCCCACTTTTGTGATATTCCTAGCACGATTGATCATGGACATGTTGCAATAATAGCCAGCTCTGACCTTTCAGAGAGGTATGCAATAGATTACAACAATATAAATTTGTTATTCTAAGCATCTTTTATAGTTTGCATCACCAATTCATCATCATTCAAGTTGTTTAGATTAATACAGATTTGTTAGTCTAAGCATCTTTTCTATTGTGACAATATAGATTTCTCATTTTCCCACTTTTGTGATATTCCTAGCATGATTGATCATGGACTGGCTGCAACAATAGCCAGATTTGATCCTTTCAGAGAGGTATGCAATGGATTACAACAATATAGATTGGTTATTCTAAGTGTCTTTTATAGTTTGCATTACCATCTCATCATATTTTGCGTCATTTAGAATAATATAGATTGGTTATTATAAGCTACCTTGATGATTTGTACAGGTGCTTATTAGTCCAGAACATGAACATACTACTATTGTTGAAGACTGTGCCCTGAATGCCTCTAATAGGAAAATTTTGTAAAATTTGAATTCTCAAATTGGAGACAATGTAAAACAGTCATAATTGTGTATGGGCATAATCTATACCCAATGATGTTTTTTGAAATATGGGTCAAATTTCTGGAATTGTATAAAGAATATGTTTAAAATGTAAAGGGGTTTGTATTTTGGAAACTCATAGGTTTTGTAAAGGGGTCTATTTTTTTACTTAATCAAGCTACAACCGAAGGTTTTCTTCCTGGTTCTTTCCTGTCGGTATGCTCATTTGAACCAAGTTTTGTAATATCTCCCATTTATATATAATAAATTATAGTGGTTTGGAACTTTTTCTCCTTAAATCCAACTTGGGTGCAACTTCATTTTTAGCAACTTTCATGAGGTTTTTAAGGAAATCAATGTTTCCAACCTTGCCACACCCTATAAATTCATCAAACACGTCTATTAGGACCTGTACAAGCTTGAGCCAACTTTAAATCTTGCTTCCCCCACGTTTCATTGACATTAGCATGTTGTAACCACCATTTTTGGTGCAGGAGCACCTACACCACAATATCATTGTGGATCATTTCAATGATTAAAGTGTTAATATTTTGAGTTTTTTTCTTTAATGAGATCTAATAGTCCTAATGGTCATGTATTAGGAGGAGTTTTTAGGTTTTAGGGTAAAAAAAATGGAGATCCCAACTTGTCCTAGTTGTTGCTTTATAGCCTTTGAAGGAAAAAATAGTAAATTTGTTTAGGGACAAGAAAGAATAGTGTTTTGAACATGTAATGATGCTATTCCAAGCCATTAAGTGAGGTCTTAGTAAAGTTAGAAGTGGAAAAGTGCAACATTTCATTATGAGCCATATTAATGTGAAAAATGTTTGTATTTTGGCCTTCAACGGTCATTAAGGTTTCAAAAGTTAGTTAATATTGGTGGTTAAAGGAATTGGGAATTGGATTCCAAGGCATAGAAATGTACTTAAGGCCTTCAAGGGCTCGAGATAGGTTTGGTTGAAGGATTTTTTTTCTTTGAATCAATAAAGTTCCAATTGCTCAGTTCATATTTTACTGTTTTTCTTGTGTTTTCCGCCTGTGCACAAGCCATTCAAGCATTTTTGTATCAAAAATTTATGTAGAAACGTTATTACATGTCTTGACGTTATTTCAAGAGTGGAAGGCGTGGAGAACTGGGTTTTGAAATAAAATGAAGAGTTAAAGGTCTAAAAATAGTGGTTTATTTTCACTTGAAAATAGAGTTTTTACCCTAGGGCTTGCAAAAATCTCTGAGATACCAGAAGTTTCTTTGTTTTCTAAGAATATTGGGGCCTAAATAAAGGTTTCTAAGGTGGTGGCAGAGTCTGAAAGGTTGTGTAAGTGCTACATCCAATACACCCTCAAGAATTACACTAAAAATAAGGGTTTTTTGATTTGATGGTTACAGGTCTGTACAAATGGAATCCAATTGCAGAATCTTTGTTTTCTTGGAAATTTATTTGCTTCCCCAAGGTTTCAGGGGTCTGTGTGGTGTTTGAAGGTATGTTGCTTTGCATTTTTGGGCTAATTGAGTAGCCTATTCAAGGGTGAATGTATAGGAAGTCAACGCTGGTCCAAAGGAGTCTATGTTGTTTCACGTATATGTTGTGTAACTTGGATATGGGTGTTTGAATCAGTCATGTGTTCATCTGGTGTTTTGGAAAATTGTGGAGTAATTGGACAAAAACTAGTTTCCCACTATTATAAGGGTTGAAGGCGGTTAAAAAGGGAAATGTGTATTTAGTTTCTTGTCAAGTTTTAAGGGAGATTTGGACTGTCCAAAGAGGTTAGAATAATCTTGTTAGATGTCTCAAATAGGCAGGTTGCAAAGAGTTTGTGATTGTGCCCTTGTGTCTGCATCAAATTTTCACCTAATTTCACTCAATCCAATGTAGCTCAAAGTGATTAAGTGTATTTCATTGCAAAAGAGGACCATCCCTAGCATAAACATACCCATCCAGACATGTTGGAATGGTCCATTTGGTCGTACGAGTTGCAGAATGAAAGTTGCACCACTTTGCAATTTTACACTGCTTGCATCTGGCAACTTCTCCCTCCACTAAAAAGTCATCACCATAGGAAAATTCCTTCGAGATAGAAAAAACTGAGAGAGGTTTTTGTAGAAGGTCCCAACACGATTCCATAGCCTTAGACAGAGAGTCTGTAAGTATCATGGTCTCTGAGAAATATCCCTTCAAAGATTGCTGCCTTTTAGCACTTTGGACTCTTCAGGGAAATCGCTAGTCCAATGTAGCTCAGAGTGATTCGGGATATGTGGGTGCAAGAGAGGACCCTCCCTAGTGTAAACGTACCCATCCGGACGTGTTGGAATAGTCCGTTTGGTTGTACAAGTTGCAGAATGAAAGTTGCACCACTTTGCAACTTTACACTGCTTGCATCTGACAACTTTTTCCTCCACTAAAAAGTCATCACCATATGAAAATGCCTCTAAGATAGCAAAAACTGAGAGATTTTTTTTTATATGGTCCCAACACAATCCCATAGCCTTGGACGAAGAGTCTGTAAGCATCATGGTCTCTGAGAAATAGGCCTTCAAATATTGCTGCCTTTTAGCACTTTGGACTCTTAAGGGAAATCGTCGGTCCAATGTAGCTTAGAGTGATTCAACGTATTTGGGTGCAAGAGAGGACCATCCCTAGTATAAATGTACCCATTTGGATGTGTTGGAATAGTCTGTTTGGTTGTACGAGTTGCAGAATTAAAGTTGCACCACTTTGCAACTTTACACTGCTTGCATCTGGCAACTTTTCCCTCCACTGAAAAGTCATCACCACATGAAAACGCCTCTGAGATAGCAAAAAATGAGAGAGGTTTTTGTATATGGTCCCAACACAATCCCATATCCTTGGACGGAGAGTCTGTAAGCATCATGGTCTTTGAGAAATAGACCTTCAAAGCTTGCTTCCTTTTAGCACTTTTGACTCTTAAGGGAAATCGTTGGTCCAATGTAGAGCTCAAAGTGATTCGGCATATTTGGGTGCAAGAGAGGACCATCCCTAGCATAAACATACCCATCGAGACGTGTTGGAATAGTTTGTTTGGTCGTATTAGTTGCGGAATGAAAGTTGCACCACTTTGCAACTTTACACTGCTTGCATCTGGCAACTTTTCCCTCCACTAAAAAGTCATCACCATAGGAAAACGCCTTCGAGATAGCAAAAACCGAGAGAGGTTTTTGTAGATGGTCCCAACAAGATCCCATAGCCTCAGACGAAGATTTTGTAAGCATCACGGTCTCTGAGAAATAGACCTTCAAAGATTGATGCCTTTTAGCACTTTAGACTCTTAAGGGAAATTGTTGGTCCAATGTAGCTCAGAGTGATTCAGCGTATTTGGGTGCAAGAGAGGACCATCCCTAGTGTAAACGTACCCATCCGTACATGTTGGAATAGTCTGTTTGGTCGTACGAGTTGTGGAATGAAAGTTGCACCACTTTGCAACTTTACTTGCATTTGACAACTTTTCCCTCCACTGAAAAGTCATCACCACAGGAAAACGCCTCTGAGATAGCAAAAACCAAGAGAGTTTTTTGTAGATGGTCCCAACATGATCCCATAGCCTCAGACATAGAGTCTATAAGCATCACGGTCTCCAAGAAATATCCCTTCAAAGATTGTTTCCTTTTAGCACTTTGGACTCTTAAGGGAAACTAGTGGGCAACATAGTTAGCTTCTTCACAAACTTGGTTTGAAGTAATTTCATTCTTTTTTGTGCATTTAAAATAGAGTTTTAAGCCTTCCACCCTAAAAGTGACCTCTAAATAACTTCAAACACCTTAACTACCTCATTCTTATTCATTTATTTTGCAAACAAGCATTTTCATTCCAAGAGGTTGAGCTTTCATTTTTGCTTGTTGGATTGAATGCGGACCGTGACACAACTTTATTTTTTCAAAAATTGTTCAACATCATTGAACTAAGAATTTATCACACATCTACAGAGAAACAAAGGATTACCACAAACTAAAACACATTACACTTCAGTTCTCACTGACTTGATGTACTCTTCAACATCTCTCTTCTCTAAAAGTGACCTCTAAATCACTTCAAACACCTTAACTACCCTAAAAGCAACACTAAAAGTGACCCTAAAAGCAACCTATAAATCACTTCAAACACCTTAACTACCTCATTCTTATTCATTTGTTTTGCAAACAAGCATTTTCATTCCAAGAGGCTGAGCTTTCATTTTTTCTTTCAAAGAAAAATCTTCCTATGCCACTATTACACTGCACAGGTAAACCAGGTTTTTGTATTGTGGACCTATATTAAGCTACCACTCTCAAGACCAAAGTAACAATGATACAAAATAAATTTTGAGACTACAAGAAGACATCTAATAACTCTTGAGTGTACTAAAAGAATTCTTATGATTTTTGAAAAATGTTGATAACTCTACTCAGTTGTCTTATTTTTTCAATATCATACAAATTGAACCCTAGCATCAATAGACTTTGTATATCAAGCTACCACAATTCAAGTTTCAATGATGAATATTTATCATGCATGTTTTAAATGACATTCAAGTTTATGGTGTTTTTTTTGTTTATATGATGTTATGTGATATTCTAATCATAATTCATGCTTCTAGGTTGCACACACACACACACACACACACACACACACACACACACATATATATATATATATATATATATATATATATATATATATATATTACTTTTACATGTTTTCTCCATTGTTCAGCCCCTACACCGCAAGTAAATTGTTGCATAGTGTGTGGAATGAGGGGGCAGTAGGCCTGAGATCCCTTTAAAGTTTGTTTGAGTGCATTTAAAATGAACTTTTAAGCCTTACACCCTAAAAGTGACCTCTAAATAACTTCAAACACCTTAACTACCTCATTCTTATTCATTTGTTTTGCAAACAAGAATTTTCATTCCAAGAGGCTGAGCTTTCATTTTTGCTTGTTGGATTGAATCTGGACCATGACACAACTTTCTTTTTTCTAAAATTATTTAGCATCATTGAACGAAGACCAATGTAACAATGATACAAAATAACGTTTGAGACTGCAAGAAGACGTCAAAATGGCTAGTGTACTAAAATAATTCTTGTGATTTTTGAAGAATGCTGATAACTCTACTCAGTTGGCTTATTTTTTTAATATCATACAAATTGAAACCTGACATCAATCGACTATGTATATCAAGCTACCACAATTCAAGTTTCAACGATGAATATTTATCATGCATGTTTTAAATGACATTCAAGTTTATAGTGGGTTTTTTGTTTATATGATGTTATGTGATATTCTAATCGTAATTCATGCTTCTAGGTTGTATATATATATTATATATATATATATATATATTATTTTTACATTTTTTTCCATTGTTCATCCCCTAAACTGCAAGTAAATGGCTGCATAGCGTGTGGAATGAGGGGGCAGTAGGCCTGAGACCCCTTTAAAGTTTGTTTGAGTGCTTTCTTTTCATTTTTTGTGAGTTTTTTGCCAAGTTTCCTCAAAGAAATGTGGTCTCATAGAATTCCATGACAAGCTAATGCAATTGATAACTGCTCCTAGTTATTAGTTATGTAATGTGAAGTAATTGCATAATTGCTTAGGTTGACTTTGTAAAAACTACATTGTTATTGAAAATTTTTCATCTATCAACATCTAGTTGTTACTTATGCAATGTGAAGTAATGCTTTGAGTTTGAAAGATGTGTAATGCAATGTAATAAGCAATATGAATATAAACTACATAATATTTAACCATTCTTTTTATGCTATTGTACATTGATATTTAACCATTGCTCACTTGATTAAATTTTCAAAGAGTTTAATCATGCACATGAGAAGGAAATTAAATTTCGATTGTCAACTTCTATATAAATCAAATTATCCAATAATCAAGTGTATGTCCATATACAAAAATGGCATCAACACCAACTCAAACAAAGTTTTACAATATGTGGCATATGCCATTTCAGTATCTATTCAAAATTTACATGCCAAAATGTCTATCTCATCCTAAACTACTGGTGGATCATCAAAATGGAGCCTCTTTGAAGCACTCGTTGGCTCTGAAGGTAGCTACACAAGAAAAAGTCAAACCACAATAGAGATTAGTTATACTATATAATTTAAAATCGAATAATTAACATAAAAATCAATACACATTGAATTATAATTGAACTCTAAAATTGAAATCTTGATTACCTGAAATATATGTCTCTTCGAAGGGTCAGGAGTCCTAGAATATACCCCTCTCAAAGAACTAACCAAACCAGCTTTTGTAACGTCAATATATATATGTGAACAAAAACATGAAATTGATCCAAGTTAGCATAGAATTGTCAGTAATAAGAACATATTTACCAAGAAAAAAATAAAATAAACACATACCTCTTTAGGCTGATCTTTATCTATATCTCATTTAGGTGTTTCAACACCTCCTCCTTGAGGTGTTCAAATACCTACTCCTTCAGGTGTTGTGGTACTTATAAAAAAATGATGTATAGCTCGCAACCACCTGTACATAAAAATGACAAGTACATATGAAACTACAAATCTATGTCAATGTATGCATAATCAATAAAAGATCTTATAAATCTTAATTCAATCAAATTTGAGTTCAATTACCTTCCCCTTATCTAACATTGTGCCTCCATAGTCTGGAGAGCATCGCACCTCGCTCGCACTAGGTGTTTCCTACAAGTAGAGAATAAGATAAACATATAAGTTAATATATAATTTCATTAATGACAATTCAAATGACAAGCAAGTATACAGTAAAAAAATGTAAATGAGTGAGTGCGAAAATACATACTGTGTGCATCTCGAAGCCAAATGAAATGGCCCTAAGGGTGTTATCAGTCACCCGTGTGAGCTCCTCCTCACACATTAACTGTTAAATAGACCATGTAAATAAATATTAGTACTTGATACTATCTCTTATTAATATTCATTTAAAAAAAAATGCAAGTTATAAATTTACACCTTAAATGTTACTTGTGTAACTACTCCAATGTCAACCTCTCTAGCAGGAGAGGACTTTTTAGGGTGTGGTCCACTCCCCTGCGTGTGATCTGCTATAATCTCCACATCCTGGATGTCATAATCAGAAGTGTCTAATGGATGCTCAGGGGGATGTACAATAGGACCCAAACATATTTGCTAGCATGTATTGCAAATATGTGGCACAAAAATATGTGGACCTGAGGAGGATGATGCAACAGCACTGGATCCATCGCCAAGATCACTAGACTGTGGCTGAACTACTAAAGAAGCATGGGAAACCAAAAGACCACTCAAAGAGTGAATGGCCTGGATAGTTTGTGTGGTTGCATCCTTCGTAATCTATGGATGTTGTACTGGAGGTGGTAGAGGAAGGGGAGGATGGGGAACATGTGGGCGCCTAACTACTCTAGTTGCCCCTGGCCTATCTTGGGGCATACCTCCACCAACGCCCTAGAAGGGTTTAATGTTAAAGTAATTGACATGACGCCCTGACAAAAACTCAACATATAATTTTTTAATAAAGTAAAAAGGTACATCAAGATTATTTTTGGGTGGTTTATCAAAAACCACACACCAACAATCCCAAAAGTTATCTACTATGCCCCTATGCGTGTACCATTTTATAGAAAGTTTTGGTTTGTTAACATTAACTGGGAAACCATTGCTAGGGTTAATAAATAAAGAGGCTATTTGGGATTTTGTTATTTGGAGATCTTTCACATCATCATAAGCCAATCCACATGCATAATATTCCCTCGTGGTTTCTCGCCACGAATGAAAGGCATTATGTTGGGTGGAGAGGGTTTCTACATTTGTAATTATTCTTGTCAATGTGGTTGACATATAGGATAATCAAGGGATTTGCTTATAAAAATCACAAATTCCCCTCAATTGCTCCAATTTTTCATGAATTAAGTCTTCAATTGATGGCTGCGAAGGTGGTGGAGCATTTGGCATTTCTGCATTTTGATTCTCAGTTGGTGGATTTTCATTCTCAAGTGGTGGAATTTGTACATTCTCATTCTCGGTAGCCATAATGCCTGATTAAAGTTAAAAAATAATTAATCTAATTAAAATTAGACAATATAAATGAAAATATTATAAAAATACCCCAATTTTAAAAAAAATCCAAAAGAAACCCTACTTTTTAACAAAAATCTATAAAATTCTCTAATTTTTAATACAAATACACAAAAAACACTATTTTTAAATCAAAATCCATAAAAAACATTCACTTTTTTATCAAAATCCATTCTAAACTCAATTGTTTCATAAAAATTCAATCAAAAACCCTATTTTGAAAAAAAATCCACAAATAACATTCATTTTTTTATCAAAATCCATTCTAAATTCAAAATTTTCATAAAAATTCAATCAAAAACCCTATTTTGAAAAAGCTCCATAAAAACATTAATTTTTTTATCAAAATCCATTCTAAACTAAATTTTTTCATTAAAAATTTAATCAAAACCCTATTTTTAAAAAAAATCCGCAAAAAACTATTTGAAATTATCTAATCTAATTCAAAATTGAATCAAAGCAAATAAAAATAAAAAATCTTACCTTTTCAAATTGGATTTTGGCCAAATCGGATATCTGTTACGCGAAGAATCTCGTCACTGTGCGCCCACAGGTTGTTGACTGTGAAATAACTTTAAACAGCGACATAGTTTGTATATATATGATTTTTACAAATCGGATATCCGATTTGGATCGGATATCCAATTATCCAATATGGAAAACTAGGATTGTTGTTTTCTATGGTGGTGTGTACTGACACCTGAGCCTAAAAAATGTCAACACGGTATTTTCATGTTTTTGGGTCGATGAAAGATGTGTTTTTTTCCTCATTGCCACTTTTTAGCCCACCATGATCCTACACATACCCTACTTCCTGGTGCTGGAGATTGAATGGATTGCCTCCTGAGCAATGATGACACCATCATAGATGGATCATCCTAGAACGAAGCTTGTTTATTCTTCTAAAATTAACCCTAGAAGAAGGGGCTTAAGGTGATTAGCCACTACTTTTGCCAAGATTTTGTAGACAGTATTGCAAAGAGAGATAGGTAGAAAATCATCCATCCTATCTGGCTTCTCCTTTTTTGGAATTAAGGCTATAAATGTGTTGTTCAATTCCTTCAAGATTCTTCCTGTGGCCCTAGAATCTTCTATGGTTGCTACAACATCCAGACCCACAATATTCCAACAATGTTGAAAGAATGAAGCAGAAAAGCCATCAGGCTGAGGGGACTTATTTGGATGAAGTTGAAAAAGTTCATCACAAATCTCTCCCTCCGTGAAGCTCTTCAGGAGCTATTGATTTTTCTCGTCCGATACTAGCTTCAGAATGCATTCCAAAAGATGTTGTTGAGAAGAAAGCCTCGAGCCCTCCCAATCATTAAGGAGATTTTAGAAGTAGGAAACTACTTCTTCAACTATTTGGTCTAGATCATCCAGAGATCTCCCATCAACAAAAATGATGTGGGAGATTTGATTAACCTGTCGCCATGCTTTAGTTGAATTTTGAAAAAAAAAAATTGTCTCCATCCTTCAACCAAACCTCCCTCGACTTTTGTCTCCAAAATATTTCTTCTTTCATTGCAATCTCATTTAGTTCTTTCAAAAATTCTTTCTCCTTTAGAAACCTTTCATTGTCCATCCCCCATTGAATGACTTCATCATTTAGGATCTTCAATTCCTCTTCAATTCTGCTTTTTTTTGCAAAGATATTCTTGAAACATGTCTTGTTCCAGTCTTTTAGCTTGTTCTTTACATGCTTCAATTTTGTTTCCAAGTTAAACATTTTTAAGCCTACGTCACCAACTTCCTCCCACCAAGTGGCAATCAATGGAAGAAAATTTAGATCCTTCAACCATATTAATTCAAACTTGAATGGACACCTAGCAGGTCTATGCTCCCTGACAAGCTCTAAGAGGACAGGGAAGTGATGCGATCTTGAGCTTGGGAGGATCCTACACTCCATAGAGAAAGGAAAGGATCCCATATTACCTTGGAAGAAAAATCTGCCTAGCTTTTCTGCAATAGAGCATAATCCCAGATGCCTATTAGTCCAAGTGAAAGAACCATTGGATGTTGGGATTTCAAAAAAATGACTTCATTCCACAAAAGCTTCAAAATCAATTTGAGATTGTAACCTGTGCATAACTCCACCTCGCTTATCTTCAAATTGAAGGATCGCATTGAAGTCACCCCCCACAATGCAAAACTTCAGACCAACTGTTGCACAAACTTGCTCAATTTCCAGCCAGGTCTTTTTTTTTTCAATAGAGGAGACCGGCCCATAAACATTAACCAATAGAAAATAGATATTTGAGGAAAAGCTCCTGACTTTGCAAGCTAGCCACCTACCACCCTTTGCCACTAGCTCCATTGAAGCCTTATTAGGATGCCAACGTGTTAATAGGCCACTAGTTACCCCTATTGCAGACATTGCCAAAGATTTCTAAGATCTCATTCTTTTTTCAAAAGAGGTCACCTCCCCAAGATTTAGTTTGGTTTCCTGAAGAATACAGAGATCCATCTAAGAAGACTCAATTTGAACCTTCACCAGAGGGGCATTAATACCCCTAACATTCCCACTAAGGAGTTTCATTTTCCTTCAAGAAGGGATTCCCCCTTCCCTACTTTAAGCATTTCAGAGAATTTCTTTTCCCAATTGCCTCTTTGTCCACCTTCATCCTCTCCACATTTGGAGTTTGAACCCTCCTTTTGTGGTCTCCATAATCAAGAGAGGACTTCCCCACTTCTCTATGCATGATTCCTAGATCACCATCTCCCAGAAAGCAATGGTTTTCTTCTGCCAATACTGAATCTGGCCTGAACTCCTCCAAACCACCATCCACCATCCACTCTTCCTCCAACTTTGTGTCCCCAATGTATTGATCATTTGAGGTAGCCTTTGCCTCTTCCTCCAATTCCACAATTTCCTTGCTTACCTCAATTAGGGAATCTAAGTTTTCTTCCCTAAAGGATTTGTTTATCAGATCCAGTGTGTCACTTACTCTGTTATTTAGTAATTGACTCCTATTCTTGTTTTCTCTTCGACCTTCCACATCTACCTCCTAATCTGAAGCATTAACTTCTTTATTTCCTTTGCTTGGCTACCAATTATTGGTCTCTTCCAAAGACTTCATAATCCTGTTGTCCCTCTCATTGTGAAGGTCTGGGCAAGGGGCCGATGTGAGGACCACATTACTTTGTTTAAAGATGGTTGAATCCTCCCATGATCTCCATTAACCCAAAGTTCCAATCCAATTACCTCTAGGTCTTGGCTCAAACACCAGAGGTTGAGTCAAAATTCCCAACTCTATGTGAATTTCAATCTCCTTCCATCTGGTGCTCGAAGGGGGATTCTCCACACAAATGTGCACATGGGTGCTTATTCTGTCCTCCCCAGACCATTCATCCACATAGATGTATTTCCCTAAGTTGTTACCAATCTCTTCCAGAATGTTTTCTTGTTAGAATTCAAAAGGGATACGGGGAAGGCTATACCAGACCTGAATATATGACATTTGGTGTTTGAAAGGATCAAATCCAACCTCCCACTATTTCATGTAAAATTTGAAACCGTCCATCAACCATACTCCTTCCAAAATTTCTTTGTGAATAGAAGGAGAAGGGCAGACAACTAGGAAATAACCATTTTCCAAATATTTGAATCCCATCTCTGAACCCTAATGGCTTTGCCACCATTTGATTAGTTCATCCCAATTCAAATTCGACGCATACCATTTCATGATCAGCCCTTGAAATTCTAGGAGCTTAATCAACGAAGCTAGATACTTTGAACTTAGCACCATAGTCCTTTGATTTGAGCAACCAAATTCATCTTTAGGTCGAGCCTTGGGAGATCTAGGGTTTCCCCTTATGCCTCGATCCAAATTTTTCTGGTTTCCAAAATTTGAAAAGTGTTCCCACCAATGACCTTTTGAGGAATTTCACCTTCTGGTTCGATGAGGGAAGAAAGCTTGATTCTACCGTTGCCACCCAGACCAACCCCTATTCAAATGTTCCTAACCAGGATTCCCTCAGCACATAGCGCACTAGTCTTCCGCTCCAGCTCAGTCCCACACCTCCTTATCTGAAATTTCCTTTGTTGCTTCCTCTCCCCAGGTAGGAGAACTACCTCTGGACTTCTCACCCATAACCACCTTACCATTTGATGCACCATCTCTCTATCGCCTTTGATCTCCCCAGGAATTTTCTGCACCCTTTTGCAATTTTTCGCAATGCTCACGTTGCTCCGCCATCAAATATAAGTGGTGATTTGAATGATGTTTAGATTTATATTTAATATATAATATATTTAATAATTATTTAATTAATAATATATAATCATTGATAGTAAATATAATTTAAACAATGTTAATTAGTAATCATAAATAATATATTATATTAATAATATAGAATATTAATTACCAATATATTTATTATTAATTAATAATTATTAAATACTTATTAATCATTATTATATGATCATATATAAAATATTTAATATTAATATTAAAAATATAACTTAAATAATATTAATTATTAATATATAATGATATATAATATATCAAATATTAATAAGAATTATTCATTATTAATTACTAATTATTATTCTATAATATTAAGTATATTATATATTTAATAATGATCATTAATATATAATATTATTAAAATTATATTTAATATATTTAAACTATTATTTAATAACTATTTAAATAATATATTTAAATATATTTAAATAATATATGATGTTCATTGATTGTAATTTGGTGATGGTCATTATTATATTATATATTTGACATTAATATTATATATTATATAATTTGAATATAATTTTTTTAATAAGATAAGCAACATTTATAGGGTGTTATACCCTTTACATAGAGAATCCAAAGGGCCAAAGGAAAAACAAAGAGAGACAGATGACTGACAGTTGTAGAACAAAAAGCAAAGATTAGACAACTCCAGAAGAGAGGACCAAATTGACTCCCTAAACCCGAGGTCGTGCAGAGGTAACGAATTTGGGGAGTCCCTTCTTCTTTCGCAACACAACCAACTAGGAAGGCTCAGAATCAAAATCCACCGAGCGAGGCGAGGGGAGCAAATCGACAACAACCACCTTGGACGAGGAGCCATCACACAACAAGGGAGTCAACAAAGAAGAAGAGGATACATGAGCGATCAAAGGACTAGCAACGTCAATCGAGGAGAGATGGGCATGCACCGATGGCACATCAATAGCAGAAAGTTCTACAAAAGGGTTGGGCAAGAATATAATGTTAAATATATTAAATATTATCATTTAAGACTTGGGCATAGCTCATTTTTCTCTTGAGCATTGTCATGCTCTGATGGTAACAACAATGTTGTTGTTATCATGCACTTTTTGGTTTTGCAGTTGAGTTTGTTATTCTTGTTGTGAGTGTTCTACTTTTGTTGGCTCAATCCTTGTATTTTAAATTTTTTTGTGTTCTTTCAATAAAAAAATCATCATATATAATAATAATTAATAATTATTGAATAATAGTAAATAAATTATATATTACTAATATAATACATTATTTATCATTAATAAATAATATTATTAATAAGGAGGAAAAGAAGGGCTCCCATGAGGCTATGGCCCAGACCTATAAGGACAATAATAAGATGATGTTTATCCTCTAGGATGTTGCAAAGGATGTGATGGTTTTGAAAAATGATAATGAAAATCACATTTCTATGTTGGAAGAAAAGACTGTGAAGGTTTATGAAAATCTAGATTAGTTGGTTAAGATTAGCAAAACTTCAATTCAAAACAATGCCAAAGGTCTCATCTTGCTAAATGAAAAGGCCAGAAATTGGAAAAGGGATGAGAAGACTACCCAGGATAAGGATGTTGTTGCTACTGATAATAGCTTGATGAAAGGTAAATAGGGTAATGTTGTTGTTGGTCCAAGTACCCACACATGGAGTCAAACCAATAAATTGGTAGCGATTACTAGTAAAGATCTCTATGAGGTAGTGGTAATGCATGAGTATATCATCTCATAGGATCTCAAAGCTGCTAAAATTATTAAAAACTTACAATGGGTTATTTTATTTGTTGTTTGTTTAGTTGATGTCTCATTGATGTCTTGCTACTTTTTGGCTATTGGTGTTGTTTGGTTCATGTTTTAGTAGTGTCTCTTTTTGTAAAGGGTTTTGAGTCCCTTCAAAACTTGTTTTACCTATAATAAAAAACTATTATTATTTAAACTATATACTTGATATATAACAGATCTAATATTAATGATAATATATTATTAATTAAATAATTATAAAATATATTAAAACAAATTTTAAATTATAATCATTTAAGTTCAAATTTTATCATCTAAAATGTTCTTTAAGTTCAAAGTAACAAAAAAAAAAGTTAAAATTTTCAAGATGATAAGTGTAACACTCCAAGGGCCTATCCTATTTTTCTTCAAACAATGGTTCATGAAGAAAGAATTATCAAATTGATAACCACTTCAAGGTGCAAGCTATCTTCAAAACATGTTGGCCTCTTTAAAATAGGAAAAATACATCATCTTCAATGAATTCATCATCACTATCAATATCTGGTGGTTCTTCAAGAATGGTTGACAACACACAACATCAAACGTGCCATAGACTCACAACAACAAGATGTTTCATTAGATTTGATACCGTAATAGAAAATATAACAACAACAAAATACAAAGTATGAAACTACAAATAAACTCATACATTGATCTCATAAACAAATATTACATATTTATAGTTACTAAGAACTTCAACAACCTCTTATAATTATACTAATTTTATTGGCAGCTAACTAAACATCTAATGACAACAAACTAGAGAAGACTAGACAAATTTGTTGCTCTTTATTGACATGCTGATGACACTTACAATTTTGTTATGTTGTTGGAGTGTTATGTTCCAACATGTTTAGGGGTTAAAACCTAGGTTTTAATTAGTTAGGGATTATAGAGTAAAAAGTTAGGGTTTAGGATATGGGGATTAGGTAAAATAGAATTGATTTATAATTTTAGGGTTACAACAACACATACTGTAAACCAAATATACAAATGCATTAATCCTTAAATCCTAAAACTATAAGTTTAGGGGTTAAAAATATAATTGATAGTAATAAAAGTCACAAAAATAGCCAACCTCAATCACCAATACTTCCACATTTTGCATACATGTCTAATAATGCACCTACAAATATAACATTTGACAAAAATCCTCTTAATGCTTTTATGAATGTCTTACCCTATTCCAAAGCTCCTATTTTGGCATAGTTAAGGAGGATGCTTAAAAAGTGTTTTGGAATATGGCTTTGCACTGGCCAAGTGCATTTGCTTAAATGTTTCTAAAACCTTATCAACAATTCCATTTTGTGGTTAAAAAATGTTTTGGAATATGGCTTTGCACTGGCCAAGTGCATTTGCTTAAATGTTTCTAAAACCTTATCAGCAATTCCATTTTGTGCATATCCTTAATCATTGCAAGTCCATAAGAATAGATATCTTTGAGGCATTAAACAATTTGTCTACCTTGTCTAAGTTTCCACATTTTGTGTGAGAGCACTTGCAACTATAACATCTAATAAAAACCCAACTTCCTTTATGCTTTGATGGATGTCAATCTCTTGTTCCAAAGCTCCCATTTTGGCACAAGTAGGGAGAATGCTAGCTAAGGTTTTTGAGTTTGGTTTTACACTTGCCAATTGCATTTACTTAGTTTTATTTTTAAGCCTTTCTAACATAGCCATTGTGGGCATATTCTGCAATAATTGCATTCCATACATCTTGCACCCAAAAAAAAAAGAAAAAAAAAGCCACAAACAAAACCCACGACATTGGCATTAATTGAGGGGGAAGACAAAGAAATTAAAATTAAAATTATCCGCAATTTAAAAGTAACCGCAGATGGTAACAAGTGAGGTAGTCACGGTTAAGCTGAAACAACGGTTGATATATTATCGAAAAATTATAGAGAAAAAAAAACCGGAAGAACGGAGTTAGAAAAATACATTAATCATTTACAAAGTCAAAACTTACCAGCACATACAATTAAAAATACTAGTAAGGTCTCTAACTTGACCCCGATTTTCCCTCGTCCCGTGAGTTGCGGAGAAATTTTTTGTACTTTTATCACCAAAAGTTAAGCTCGTGAAACGCGGAGCATTTGAATTCCCGTGTAGACTTATGCACAAGACCAATCTTGTCTTCAAGTCCAAGACAAATTATGGCGGAGATTGCGTTGGAAATCTGATTAAAAATGACGCCCACTTACACGTTTTTCTGGGGTGTTTTTCTTTGGCAAATTTGACTGATTAAGTAAACTAGACAGACTACAGTGGATTCACACTTGAATGTCAATGCTGTGGAAAAATGTATCGAGAAGGTAAGGAATGTAGGAACCCCACCATGTGGAGATGCACTCCCTACTCTGTATTCAGTCCAGAATGGCAGCTGGATGATTGAGGGGGCACCGAGCTATAAATATGTAGTTATGTGCGTTTCATATTCTCATCATCTGCTAAGTAGTTCTAATCTCCTTGTGCCTCGGCATTTAGCCAAAATTTCTTTTTTCTTTCTCGCAATGGCTCTCTGCACACAAATCCTATTCTTAGTTCTGCTGGCAATATTAGTATTTTGTAATGTGCTTGTGCATAATGTGGAGGCCAGGGAAGGCGGTTTCTTCAGCCCTCCTGTTTTTAACAACCCTCCTGTGAAAGAAAACGAGGCTTACAAGGATCCCAGAGAGTATTACCCGACGGGTAGGGAGAACTCGTACAATAGCTATTATGGGTCTGGTGAAGGGCAGGGCAATGGTTACGGAAATGGTGCGGGTGAAGGTGGCGGCTACAAAGAGGGCGTCAATGGCTACGGTAAAGGCACGGAATACACTACACAAAACGCCGGCGGTGCGGGCTACGGCGGACGAGGTTTTGGCAATGGCGGTGGCTACGGCTCGGGCGAGTGGCGCGGTTCCAACGGTGGCGGTGGGTATGGAGAGGGTGCCCAATATGGCGGTTACAACACCGAGTTTGGCAACGGTAATCGCTACGGCACAGGCTTCGGCAATGGCAACGGAGAATACGTTCCTAACAACGGTTATAATCAGGAAAATCCTTAGAACACTTTATGCTGCTTATTGTTTTCAATACTATCCTCTATAGAAAATTAAGTAATTATTCCAGACAATGATTCCGAACAGGAACAAGTGCCTATGATTAAGTAAAACAAAATTCCCCAGTATAAATCTTTTCTATTGAGAGTAGGTTACGATTACTTGTGTATGTGTATCAGATGCAAGGAAATTGACCTTCAATCTAGCGGTGTGCCTTTCTTCTCTATCACCATATTCACAAACTATGTAACTTTTGCCTTATATAGCAGAATGCATCACAAAATGGTGTTTCCTTGTGTTATGGCGTCCCTTCGACTTTCCGAAAACATTTAAGATCAAAGGTGGTGCTTGTTGAAAATCAGAATAAAATATTACAATAATTTCATGCATTCAAATATATAGATAGCAATGAATCATAGATGTAAATATATTGCAATGTAAATGTAAATTATGGGAAAAAATTTCACACTAAAAAAATCCAAGACTTGTATTAATTCTTTAAATGAGTTGCATCAATATAATTTCTCCCTTTGAATCACTTCAACACTTCATTGTTTCAACAACCTATAACTTAACTTGTTCTCCCTTCAACTCAAGCACTAAATATATATAGGTATGAAAAAAGCACTCATACCATTTAAGCATAACTCACAAAAATAAGAAACTTCCTCTTCCAACTTGTGATTTTATCTGTTTTTTTTGTAATGTGCACATGCAAACCAATAATTATTTTTTTTATCTTTTCCAACCTCACATTTAACTTCCCCTTTTTCATTCTCTTTCAAGGATGAGACATTTTCTCAACAGTTGCAATTGAATTGATTGAGTATACAAGTATAATAATTTTAGTGATATCTTTTTTAAATTGAATAGTTTTTTACTATATTTATATTATTATTTTGCATATATATTATATTATAATATAGTTATAGTAATATATTAGATATTAGACTTATACTATTATAATTTATTATTAAAATATATTAATATGTACTATTATCATATATTATGATTATTCTTATATAATAATCTTTATCGAACACTACAATTATGTAAAATATTTTTTGTATGCATGTCCCAAAAATCAATACACTTCAAATGTTTTTCCAATGTGAGATTTTGTTTGTCATTCAACTTTCAATCAATGTACCTCTTACAACAAATTTAGAAGGATTAAACTACTGAAATGTGAAGAATAAGAGCAACATTAAAAAAAAAAAACAATTTTAATTAAAAAAAATATATTTAGATTTTTTCTTGGCATTGGTTCAAATATCACAATCATCATAGTTTTTGCTTTATATTTACAAAAGTTTCTCCATTTTTAGTGTTCACTTCTTGGAGGTTGTTCTATTTTCAATGTTCGAATTAAAATGCTCAACTTTCAATCTTCACAATTTAGACTGTGTTTATAAAATTTATTCAATTCTCTATTTTTTTTATAAATAGGTTAATCAACAAAATTTTAATAAATTTTAAGAACTTAAAAAAACTTTCAAAAAAATGACTATTGAGGTCAACCCCATCCAAAGCAGGAACAAAGTCAACATTTTGAAATTTGGGTTGCAACATCTACCTCTCTTCTTCATTCAAATTTATCATTTCACAACAAAACATAAAGATTTTGAACCTTCTTAAACCAAAAAAAAAAAAGAAAGCTTACAACAAACCCCCAAATAAATATTAAGAATTGGTGGAACAAATTTGTAACACTTTCCCCTAAAATAGAACTTAATTCTACCGCATACCATGGGGATAAATGAACCTGTTGAACGATGTTTCTCGCAACACCAGCATGCATGTCTAACCCTATGCAATACTGACTATCTCATTAGTAATCTTATTCTAAAAGAAATTTTGGAAAAACATGCCATACCTTTAGACTTTTTATATACTTGTAGACTTAACTTGTCATGAACAAATGTAATTCATAGAAGAATTTACTATTTTATGTCAACCTTTATGGCTATCCAAGTAGAGAAAGAATTTTCATAAGGGAGGTCCTCAATTAGTTGTTGCCCCTAAAATCATATTTCCTATGAAAACCAATTTCAAAATTATATTTTTCCATTGAAATTGATAAAGACCAAGATATTCCCAAGTATAAAATAAGCTTGTTCCTTTGAAATTGAAAAAACCCCATTATATTTCTTATGGATATACTTTTGTGAAATTAAATAGACAATGTAAGCTAGGGAATTTAGTTTTACCCAAAATGACAAGCAACTGGGGAATGCCAAATTTTGGTTTCTTGCTTTGTATTTTATATTAAAAATGGTTTAAGCACTACTTTGAAGTCTCCTTATTTCCTATAAGTCCATTCTCAAAGAAGAAACAAAATAAATGTGAAAGGGTGCTTGATTTACCAAAAAATGTCAAAGATTCTTCAATTTTGATAATTTCAACTCTATGATAAATTTGTCCTTGGACAGGCTTATAAAATATTGAAATACTTGATTAAATTCTAGATTGCAATGCTCCTAGATGGATCAACGCATCCCAATTCACCACGATATTTATCTATCATAGCATTAGGTAAAAACTAAATTAACATGTCTAAAATAGATGAAATTTCAATCCAGCCCCTTCCTTAGTCCAAGAGGTTGCCCCTTTGGTACATGAGATTTATTTGTGTTATACCTAATGGTTTTCATGTCCACCAAATTTGTCATTAATCATTTAACACACCAAGCTGAATTTTTAGGGATGAATTGTTTTAGAGGTGACTAATCTGCACTGTCTAAGATTTAAACTTGAAAGAAATCCTACTTCATGGGTTGCTCAACTAGTGAGCTACTACAATTGTGACAACCCACAAAAGATGGTAAGGAGTTCAAAAACTTTAAACCATCAGTAAGATTCTATGAATAAAATATATGGGGAACATTCTATTTTCTAAAAACACTAAAATGTAATGTGGAAGAAAGGAGAAGAAAATAGGGACATATACTATTACAGTAGATTGTTATGCCGATCACAAAATTATATTATATTTTATTTAACTTTAATTTATTTTATGTAATTTATATTATATCTTTATTATATTTGTATTAGTTTTATTTAAATATTTACATGTAATATAAAATATTTTAATAAATATTAAATTTTACAAATAAATAATTTAGTATTATAATATAAGAAGCAAATTGATAAATACATATGTAACAGTTGCCTATGTTTAGAAAATTGTAGTATGCCCCTTTGTGCATGTTAATGCATGACTTACAATTTGGGAATCTTCCTGAAGAAGATGTAATTAGCTTTACACTATATACTGGCTAAGAATGTTGTATGTAATTGTACTGTGATGAATACATAGAGCATCCTCTGCTCAATGTGAATGTAGCCATTCTGGTGAACCACGTTAAAATCTATTTTCTTCTTGTGCTTGTTTCTTCATTTTTGTTGCTGCAATTCTTTTGTTTATTTTCTAGTATTTTAAAATTCAACAATTGGTATCAGAACCTAGTGTTGAGCTCGGTGCAAATTTTGGTTTCTTTTTAAATCGATGAAGATTTTCTGGAGCCATGGAAGATGTAGAAAAATGGAAGATAGAGAAATTTGCAGGTTAGAATTTAGGACTATGGAAAGTTCAGATGGAGTCATTATTGATCAAGTAAGACCTTGCACTTGCTTTGCTCAGAAAAACCAAAGGAAAGGGCTCTATGCCGGATTAATATTGGGAGAAGATGGATCAGAAAGCTTGTGCACCTATTTTCTTATCACTATCCAACAATGTGCTCTTTAATGTCTCAACCAAGAAGACTACGGAGGAGCTGTGGGACAAATTATCTTCGTTGTATGAGGTTGCATTAGCTTTAAATAAGGTATTCATCATGAAGAAATTGTATAATTTGAAAATGCGAGAAGGGGGTATTATGTCAAATCATTTAAATGAATTCAACACATTAGTCACTCAGTTAATTTATGTGGGTATTAACTTGGATGATGAGATTAAGGCTATTTTATTATTATGTTCCTTACCAAATAGTTGGGAAGGTGTGGTGATGGCAGTGATCACTTCGATGGCTACCAAAAGCAAGTTAAAGTTTGATGATGTCATAGCCACTCTTCTCAGTGAAGATATGAGAAGGAAACATCAAGAGCCTTCTTCTAGTGATGCCCTAACCGATGTAAGCACCGACAATAGAGGGAGAAGTCAAGAATGTGAAAGAAAAAAGGATCGTAGAAGGTCAAAATCAATAAAACAATCAAAGTCTAGAGGACGGCTTGGTGCTTG
Organism: Sequoia sempervirens; assembly: GCA_007258455.2. Lineage (NCBI taxonomy): Eukaryota > Viridiplantae > Streptophyta > Pinopsida > Cupressales > Cupressaceae > Sequoia > Sequoia sempervirens. Next base: position 70,252 of record VDFB02185326.1, read on the forward strand.
TTGGTTCTATGGGAAATCGGAACATACAAAGAAAAATTGTTGGAACTATAAAAAGGCTCAAGACAAGGTAAGTAACGGTGAAGTTAATGCTTTTGATGATGGTGTTTTGATTCTCTCAGTAGGTGATACAACTGCAACTTCGTGGGTACTTGATTCTAGAGCTTTGTTTCATGCTACTCCATGCTAGAGTGCTTTTATCAATTATCAAGAAGGTATGTTTGGAAAAAAAAATTGGGTGATAAAAAGGAATGTGATATTGCAGGAAAGGGTGATGTGTTATTGCCCTTGAGAAATGGCAATAAATGGTTATTGAAGGACATGAGGCATGTTCCTACACTTGAAAGAAATTTAATTTCTATAGGTGAATTGTATACTCAAGGATTCAATGTTAGTTTTGGTTTGGATTTTTGGAAAGTAATAAAAGGTGTGTTGGTTCTTGCTAAGGGAAAGAAATTGGGGAGTTTGTATGTTTTAGAATGCAATGATGTAGTGGGATCAACTTTTACAGTTGTGGACAATAGTTCTGATATATGGCACAAAAGGCTTGGGCACATGAGCAAGAAAGGACTCGAAGTTATGTTGCATTGAGGACAATTTCTAGGCCTAAAATCCATTGATTTGGATTTGTGTGAACATTTCCTTTATGGAAAATAGAGCTGAAGCAAATTTTTGAAGATGGGACATGATACTAAAACCACTCCATTGGAACTTGTGCATTCTGACATCTTTGGTCCTATAGAGGTAACATTGTTTGGAGGTGAAAATGATTTTCTGACTTGTATTGATGACTACACATGCAAAATTTGGATTTATATGTTGAATAAAAAATTAGAATTTTTCTCAAAATTTAAAGCTTTCAAAGCTCTTGTTGAAAATCAAATTGGAACTAAAATTAAATGTCTCAAAACTGAAAATGGGGGTGAGTTTTGCTCTTCAAAGTTTGATATGTTTTGTGTAGACAATGGCATTCAAAAAATTAAAGTGGCACCTTTCACACCTCAGGAGAATGGTGCATCCGAGAGGCTGAATCAAACTATTTTAGAGAGAGCTCAATGAATGCTCTCCAATGTTGCTTTAGGAAAAGAGTTTTGGGCAGAGGCATGTAACACTATAGTTTATTTGATCAATCGAGCTCCCTCATCTTGATTGGACTTTGATATTCCGAAGGAGAGGTGGACTGGGAAAAGGATTTCATACAATCATTTGTGTGTCTCTGGTTGTGAATCATTTGTACATATTCCAAAGGAGCAGAGGACAAAGTTAGATTTCAAGTCCAAGAAATTTATTTTCCTTGGTTACGATGAAGATTAGCTTGGTTTTTGGCTGTGGGATCCCATTGCAAAGAAAATTGTTTATAGCCATGATGTATTTAATGAGCATAATTTCCTAGGTTTACAAAAATAGAGTTCATCTCCACATGAATTTATTGATGTTGATTCAAGTTTGAAAGTAGAAAACCTAGATAAGCTAGGAAAACCTCTGTTTCATTTTCTGAACCTTTAATAACTTTTTCCCATCCATCAACTACAGTTCCCCTGCCTTCCCATACTAGTTCCCCTGTTAATACTAGTGTCCACTCCTCACAAATTTAGTTGTTTCCTTCTCAAACTATTTATACATAGTCCATACCAAGTGAATCGCTGCCTTTGCAAACTTCCACGCAACCTCCACTAGCCTATACACTGCCTCAAAATGTTCATAATGTGATTCAAATTCCCACACAAGTTGAAATGCCCAACACACCTTTATTTGTTGAGACGTAACCTCAAGTTCAGTCAAAGCATGAATTAGCGCACCATTCAAAATTCAATTCGTTGCCTCCTTTAGAAAGATCGCTACCTCTATAGAATTCTACGAAGCACCTCAACATTGGTACAGTGCCAGGTTCCTTAAGTCATTCGCAACCTCTCTTTGATAAATCACTGCCTACAAATACACATTCGCTACCAATTTTTAGCTCTCCAACAGCTGTCCCTATGCACATGGGAGGTGCAGTTTCAATACCTATAGAAGTTGATTCTTCAAACCTTTTCAAAGATCAATCTTTAACACATATAAGAGTTGTAGCGTAGGGAAGTGTGACTAAGCAGAGTGCTATAGGTTCACAAACCAGTGTAAAGAGATAGGGGAGTTTGCAACAAGGTAACTTACAATATGAAATAGATGATGCTCAAAATCCTTTAAATACATTACATTTGGACACAAATTTGCAACTTGAACAGGGTCCTCAACTGAAGAGATCTACCCGTGAGAAGAGGCATCCTTCAAAATATGATGACTATGAATTATTGCTCTCTGATCAATCTAAGCCCACAAAATTTAAATAGGCTTGTAAAGTTACAGGTTTTGTGAAGTGGATGGAAGCAATGGCATAAGAGACATGGAGTCTTTGAGAGTAAATAATACTTGTGATTTGGTTCCTCTTCCACCAAATTGAAAGCCTCTAAAAAATAAATGGGTTTACTGTGTAAAAGAGGAAGATGGAGGATGTCAAAATACAAGGCCAGATTAGTGGTGAAAGGTTTTTCTCAGCAAAAAGGTATTGATTTTAATGAAAAATTTTCACCAGTTGTAAAAATACAAACAATTCATGTTGTTTTAGGCATGGAAATTGTTTGGGATATCGAGCTTGAGAACTTGATGTGAAAGCAACATTTCTTCATGGTGATATTGAGGAGGAACTGTACATGGAGCAACATGAAGGATTTGTAAACAAAGCCCAAGAGAATTTGTGTTGCAAATTGAAGTAAAGTTTGTATGGGCTTAAGAAAGCCCCAAGGTAGTGGTACTTGAAATTTGATAGCTTCATGACTCAACAATAGTTTGTTCATTGTGAATCAGATCTATGTGTTTACTATAAGAGGCTTCCTAATGGTGAGTTTGTTATTATTTTACTCTATGTTGATGATATTTTGGTTGTTATCACTAGTATGCAGATTGTTAGAGAGTTGAAGCAACATTTAGCTCTTCATTTTTCCATGAAAGATTTAGCGGCAACGAAGAAGATTCTTGGCATGAATATAATTAGGGATAGAAATAAAAAATAACTTAGATTGTCCCAAGAGAAATACATTTACAAATTTTTGGACAAGTTTAATATGTCAAATGCCAAGCCTGTTAGCACACCCCTAGCTAATCACTTTCATCTATCATCAACCATGTGTCCAAAAACTCCAAAGGAGCAAGAATCCATGAAAAAAAATCCATATTCTTCTTTGGTTGGTAGCCTCATGTACGCTATGATTTGTACTAGACTAGATATTGCTCATATAATGGGATTTGTGAGAAGATTTATAAGTAATTCGGGTAAGACGCATTGGTATGCCGATAAGTGGATTCTTCATTATTTGAAAGGGACTGTTGATTATGTTTTATGTTTGGAGGAAAGCATACACAACTTGTGGTTATACTAATTCAGAGATGGCTAGAGATTTGGATAAGAGGAGGTCTACAGTTACTAGTTATGTTTTTACTTTTTTCAGGGCAATAATCAGCTGGGTATCTCACTTGCAACAAGCAGTTGCTCTCTCTTCAATAGAGGATGAATACATGGCTCTAACTAAAGGAGCTAAGGAAATCATCTGGTTACAACTGTTGTTGGGTGAACTATGGTGTAAGAATCTTGTTTTCCTTTGTTTCGTGACAATAATAGTGCCATTCATTTGGCCAAAAATTCTACTTTTCATAGTTGCACCAAGCATATAGAGCTAAGGTATCACTTCATTCGCCATGTTCTTGATGAAGGCAAGTTGTAGCTACACAAATTGACACAAAATTGAATCTGGTGGATGCTCTAAAAAAGGTTGTGACTCGAGAGAAGTTTGAATTATGTAGAGCTTCTCTTGGCATTTTGAAGAAGTGACCTTAGCCTGCTGTGGGGGATATCTCTGTGCATTCTTGTTTTTTGATATGACTTGTCTTCAAGTGGGAGATTGTTGGGCATGTGTCAGGCCAAGTCTGGTGACTGCCATAAATATGTAACTACTACCTATGTTTAGAAAATTTTAGTATGCCCCTTTGTGCATGTCAATGCATGACTTACAATTTGGGAATCTTCCTAAAGAAGATGTAATTAGCTTTATGCTATAGACTAGCTAAGAATGTTGTATGTAATTGTACTGTGATGAATATAGAGAGCATCCCCTGCTCAATGTGGATGTATCCATTCTAGTGAACCACATTAAAAAAGAAATTCTTCTTGTGCTTGTTTCTTCATTTTTGTTGCTGCAATTCTTCTATTTGTTTTTTGTTGTTTTAAAATTCAACAATATTGTTGTCAGCCAATGTTAATCTCTCTAATGAGTAGTGAGTTAATAGCCACTTGAGAATTTGACCACCAACCCTTCATGAGTTTACATATAAGCTTCCTAATTGGAACTAGGGAATCCAAGTTGTACTAATATTCAGTGCACAATATGATATAAACATAAATTTGAAATCTACAAGGTTATGAAATGGAGTATCTGAAATGGTAATATGGGAGAGCCAGAGAAGCTTTCTAGAGGATGGAAGTGGCAACTACAAAGAATTAATGTGCTCATGGAATAAAAATTAAGTAGCATGAGCATGTAGCTTCTCAAAGGAGGAAAGGCCAGTAAGTTGAAGCCTCTCATGGAATTGGTTGAAGGAAATAATCAAGAACTTAAGCCATGGGAGATTTTGTAAACATGGTGGAAATATGCCTACATCTATATTATAGCTAATGTTTGTGACTGACAAATGACAGGAGGAACTATTCCACTCAAGCTATTATATCTTAAATCTAGCTAATAAAGATGAAAGAGATTTCCTAAACAGGAAGGAATAGTACCAATTAGACCAATGTTGTTTAAAATGAGGTATTTGAGGAAAGGAAGGCTACACAAACTACCAAATATGACTCCACTCTACACGCTCTACTCTCCATGCTTGGCGTAAGAACTCAAATTCACTCGTTCTACATGGTTAGTGAAATTATTGCATAATATGCCATCCCACTTGGAACAACAATAACTTCCATCAACCCATGAATTGAGAATGCCATCAAAGATGTTCAAGGTTGCTTTGAAGGAAAGAAGAGCTTGGGATTCTTGGGTAAGAAAATTGAATAAACCAACACATGGGTTTTTGAAAAGTGTATTAAAGAAAATTCAATGTGGGGAATAATGGTTGTTTGAATGAAGATACAAAGGATTAAGAATTTGATTATTAGAGGCATATTTATAGGATAGCCTCCCTGTGAGTTGGCTGAAATAACCATGAAAAGGAATTTAACATAGAGAAGACTTAGATGGTTACAAATTAATTCTATCACTCCACTATAAATAGATTAAAATTAGAAAAAAGCTAAAATGAACTTTGAAAGATAGTTATTTAATTTAAAATAAAATAAAATATATCATTCTAAAATTAATTTTGAATGTACTTAAGAAAAATTGTTGTAGACACCTAAATTTGGCCACTTACGTTTGGTCAAATTTATCCCATTTTATCTAAATATCCTCTTATCTACATTAATTAAGTAATATTACTATTATTTAATTAATACCCCTAAAGTCCTCTAAATCCCTAAGGTGTTTAGTTAAATAATTAAATACTTTACCCTTTATTCCTTTCCTCCAAGGAATTAAATAAATAATCCATTTATTTAATTCCCTTTATCTCCTATCCCCCATAATTTACACTTAATCCTAATTGACCTCCTAATCCCATCATTAGGGATGTGCACATTCCTAATCCATGATTAAGATGTGTCACATCCTCCAAATTTTGCAAGTTGGCTCCTAATCCTCATTAGCCACCTAACCTTCCTCTAATCCTTCATCAACTAGCCTAATGAACCCCTTGGTCAACTCTCCCCATCCCCCAACAAATTTTTAATTCCTTTTTTTCTTCCCAAGGTCCTTTTGAGGAATTTTTAATTCCTCTCCCAATCCCCAAGGAATATAAATTTTTTTTTCTCTTTCCCAAGGAATATTAAACTCCTTTTATCCTTTCCATGCACATTAAAAAGGAATTTTTTGTTCCTTTAGTCAACTCTTGATCTCAACCCTTGATCTTCTTCCCTCTTTTGCTCTCCACCATCCATTTCCTATCACCCTTGCTAAATGACTAACACTTAGCCATTTTTTCCATTCTCAATCATTCTGAAGCACTAAAGCATTCAACCATATTCAACTACATTCACCCTCTTAATCTCTCAATCATACACTACCATCTTGCATCCAAAGCCAAATCCACTATCCTTGCATCCAAATCAAGAAAAATCAAGCCAATATGCTACTGAAATCATCCTATAGCACACATATCAAGCCATCAACAAGGGCCAAAAAATCCATCAAGCTTAAACAAGGTAAAAATTAGTTTTATTGTCATTTTGAAATTTGAGTTTCATCTTTAGCCCAATCTTGAGTGTTTTTTTTTGTTTTTATCTTCTTGCTTTAGTTTATTTCTTGCATTCTAGATGGGGTAAAAACATTGCACACATTTCTAGCATGCTCGGTGAGATAGATAGGCAAATTTGTAGATAGGTGAATTTGTGAATAGATGAATTTGCAAACAAAGGATAGGAGAATTTTTGGATGATAGATAGGTGAATTTGTGAATGGGTGAATTTGAGAACAGATGAATTTGCAAATGGGAAAACCTGCCAATGGGCGAACTTGCTCCTTACATAGGTGATTTTGCAACCTTTATAGAGTTGAATCCGCCCTCCATAGGGGCGAATCTAAGGTATTCCAGAACCTTTAATTTTTTGATTTGAGCTTCAATTTCATTTTGGTTTTGGGCACTAATCAGCTAACTTATTTATTTTTTATTATTGTATTTTGCTAACAATTTTCACAACTTGTCCCCCACACTTCTCTAAGACCGAAGTATTAAAACTACTAATTTATCTTCTGTAGGATGATTAGTCGAAAACCCTTAGTTTAGCTTTGTTTGTATGTCTTTTTGGTACTAATTTAGGCACACGTAGATTAATTAAATGGTCAATTTAATTTTTTTTACATGTTTGGGAGTAAGTTGTTGACGTATCCACTCCCCTTGCACCTTTCAGTGATCCTAGGTGATGAGAAATTGCAGTTTGTTCTAGTCCAGTCCAATCTACCTAGGAGGTGCTAGTGCATCTAAGTTCTCCCCTTGCACTATGTGCGAGCCTAGGGACTGGCTGAAACATCTAGTATCTTCTTCCCTTAGTGGGACCTACCTGGGATTTCATCACCTAGGGGACGATCCCAACCACTTGTTATCAGAAGGGTATATAAAAGGGGGAGAGATAAAGTTGTACCCCAATCCAGTCATGTCATTTTTCATGAACTATTGAAGCCAAGTTGATACATAGATAAGACATGCAAGGTTGGTGCAAGCTTTCTAGTACCTCATTGGGGCTCCCAATCCACACTTGTGATGGGCTAGTGTTCACGATTGTGCCTCACGTACCTAGCGTATATCGAGGATGCATGAGATAGCCTTGTATAGCCTAGATAGAGACTCGTGTTTTAGTTGTGGCTTGGTGTAGTGCAGGGAATGCGAACCATACCCCAACGTTACTCACCATGTAATCCCTTGGGTTGAGATAGAAATCCTCATGGTGGACTACGATAGTCCTCGAGAGAGAGTGTGAAGGTGAGCTTATGGCATATGTTGATGATCTTGTGCCATTGCAATGCTAGCTATCCTCCTTTGCAAGAAAGGGTGATACAGAGAACCACCCCGGTATCACAAAGTATTAACCTTGGGTTTTCTACCCAAGGTGGTGGGCCTACATCAAGTTTGTAAACCATTCATACTAATTTTAAGATTGTGTTGTCTGGAGTGTTTTCTTGTGCGATACCAGTGCTTGTCGTTAGTCTGAGTCAGTCCAGCCTTCTTCTTTTTGTTTGTTGCATTTTAGTCCTTTTCAATAGTCTGACCCTACCCTCAATGGTGAGTTTGTTTCTCATAGGGGCGAACTTGCATTGTGGACAGGTGATCCTACCCTATAAAGGGGCGATTTTGTATTTGAGTCTAGTCACTAGTAGAATTTGGAAAATAAATGACTACGTGACTAAAATTTTTGTCACATGACTAAAAATGACTAAATTCTACTATTTTTCTTGTAATTCGCAAGTATAAATGACTAAATAAATGACTAATTTGGTCATCGGGTAAAATAACATCTAAATAATTGGTCAAACAAATAAAATGACTAAATAAATTACTATTACTCATGTATTCTTTTTTCTTTCAAATTTGATTTTAATCCATAGAGCTTGAGCCCCCATCATGTAACCCCTACCTAAGCAGGTCATTTGGCCACCTAGGTTGCTTGGTGCACCAAAAGTACCTATTGTGTGGAAGGCATTGCCTCTCAGTGCAGTCTTAAGGCCTTCACATATTTTATAAAAAAAATTAACATTTACATTCTTTAATGTTTATCATAATAAGTGACTAATTTGATCATACAGTAAAAACACAACTAAATAATTAGTCACACAAATAAAAATTAGACAATATGATATTAAAGTCGATATGATATTATTATATAATATTATATTTTATTATAAATATAATATTATAATATTATATTATAATAATATATAATATTATATTAATATAATATTAATATAATATAATATAATATAATATAATATAATATTATAATACAATATAATATATTATATTATAATATAATTATATTTATTGTGAAAAAATGGGAGAATTATATATTGTAGTGTATTTAATTTCTATTCCATTTTGAAATTCTATTTTAGGAGGAAAATAAGGAAAGTGTGGGCGGGAAAATCTAGGCGAGCAAATCTTTGGCCATATTTTTCATTTTAATAAATATACTCTAAACCCTAAGTGAAACCTTATTTTTAGGTTGTAGTTCACCAAATTGGAGAAGTGAAAGTTCAATACCAGCAAGGAAGAGTTTGGAGGAGTCAAGCTCTTGTATGCAACTTAGAATAGGGATTGACATGATATGTATGGGCTCTGAGTTCATATGGAAGAGCATGAGGACCTTGACTCGACCGACCCTACTATTCTATGGGAAATAGATGGAGATCCCTTCTAGGTCCCAATAGAGTTGGGAGTAGCCACTAAAGTCCAGTAGACTAAAAAACGTTGGTTAAATTTTGTGTGCTACCCTATTATAAAATAAAGTTTAATAAAGAAAAACCATAAGCACTTATCTTTTTTGTCCTTCCCATAGATCTATAAGTTTCATTCCTTTTCACACCTGATTGCCTCTTCCTTCTCCATGGAGCGAGTATAGAGTCCCCTCCCCTATGAGTACAGAGACCGAATTAGTCATGGATTGAAATTTTTAAGCTTAAGGAATATATGTGGAATAAATTTAGCCTATGATAGAAGAGGTGGTTTTGTGTCTCCATGAAGAGTGAGGATCCTAGATATATAGCGGCTATGCTTTATTATAAAGTGGCACTTCAAGGTCAGTTAATTTTGCACTTTGGAAAGCCCAATGGGTCTACATTTATATTGTACATTCCTTTGTACTAAGAATCATATTCTTATGTGTTGTTTTGTGATTAGTATAGAGGATTTAGTTCTATAGATTGAGTAATGAAATTGGTTTGATGACAACAGGTCCTCGGTCTATAAGACCCCATGAATATGCATAAAACATGTGCAAGAGATTAATGTCGGGTTTTTTCTCTGCGTGCTTGGAACTGTTGGATGATGTTTTATGTGACGAAGCTGGTGGTGAAGAGTGTGGGAATTTTGGAGATAAGATTTGAAGATTGACATTTGATTAGGTGAAGACATTGGAGAAGAGTTTTTATGTAGGCAACAAACTATAGCCAGAGAGAAAATTATAGTTGGCTATGGTAGAGCACGAGGACCTTGACCCGAGCCAACTATGGTAATCGTTCCCAAATCTACTGCGACCTAGTAAGGGATGAATTGAAGCCCTCATCTAGTAGTTGGGTGGCTTGGATGACCAAATTTTGAATTCCCACAACACTTCTGGTGTGCAAACGGATGGATTTGGTGCTCATTTTTTTCATCGTGCACCAACACAAGTCACACTTTAGAGGCATAGGCATGAGGGTGTAGAACTAAGTTACAGGTGAGATGCAAAAATGTGACCATAGCCTGCTAAATTATCTTAGTTGAGAACAAACCATACCCATTAACTACTCTTTGAGGTCTATGACCTACCTCTGCACAGATTCATTTTTAATATGTATTCCCATTTGCACATATTATTTTAGTATGCATTCCCATTTATTTTTAATAAATTACATATACATGTTTTAATAGATTTATTTAGGAATCAAAATCTTCAAAGACACATAGTCTTCATATAAAACCCTAGTATTTTCTTGCCGACTCATTTCTTATTTTATTTTAATTTTCTTATCAGGTGTGAGGATTAGATTTATTTTCAAAATGTATTGACTATGTAGTTTATCAATAGTTAGCTCATTTTAGGTCTTTTATTATTACAAGTACCTTATTTAATATATATATTTACTAGTTTTGATTCCAATACCTTATTTTTCATTTGTCTGTTACTAACTATTTTCATTCCTCTCTCCTTTTATGCGGATCTAAAATAGGAGACACTATAAAGAATTTATGGGTTTATAGTCAAGATAACATGAAATTTAGTACATAGAATATGCTTCGTGGAGGTTATCAACCAAATAACACTTTGGTTCATATTGTATATAATTTAGATTTCCTTTAAGCTTATTTAGGAAGATCGCCTTTTTGAAAACCAGTGGGTTTAAAACTTCCAAGGATTGATAAAAAGAACAAGAAATTTTATGTATAGTTATAGGTGGAAGGATCTTTCTTAGTTTTTTTTCAATTTTAAAAGTATAATATATCAGCAGTTTGCATACTGCAAAATATTTTGTCTTCAAAACTCTATATATATATATATATATATATATATATATATATATAGTTCTTTGTAACAATTTTAAAAGCATAATAAATCAACAGTTTGCATATTGCAAAAGATTTTGTCTTCAAAACTATATGTATAGAGTTCTTTGTAACATATTTTATATACATTTTGAATATACACAATGAATTATTTTCAATCCTTTGAGCAGATTTGTTGAAGTTTTATGATTATTTCATTTTATAAATGACTAAATAAATGACTAAACAATGATTAAATAAATGATTACAATTACTAAAATGACTACAATGACTAAATAAATGACTAAACAATGATTAAATAAATGATTGCAATGTAGAGAAAAATTTAGTGGTGAATCTTCACCAATTGGTGAATTCTCACTCCGAATAGGGTGTCCAAATCGTGCGAATTTTATGAAGTATAGGTCCAATGCATGTCCATTCACCAATGAGTTTTTTATGAGGCATATTTAAACAAAAAAATTGCCATTGTCAAACTACGCATTTCAATTGGACCAACTAATATTTTTTCCTAGAATCCTGAAAGCATTTAATAAAACACCTACATACTCGCCAATACTATTAAAACAACATTGTATCAAGACCCATTTCACCAATTAAAATTTACAAATAGTTGCTTGTGAAGACCTATTTCGCCAATTAAAATTTATAAAAAGTTTCTCATGAGGACCTATTTCGCCAATAGCATTAAAAAATAATTACATTTGAGGACACATTTCGCCTTGAAAATTACAATGTATCATTGTATAAGCACGTGGGATTCACCAAATTTTTAATATACCATTTAAAAATCCTACAAAATCCACCAAATATGGAATCATGGATTGATATAAATACAATCAAAAGTGCCATTTATTATTACACATTTTGTTCAGTTTTGAGGTTCTACTTCTCCATTCGGAAGTCAACGAAAGTTGAAAATGTAGACTTAAAAGGTGAGTGATCATTTCTTCATAGTGTTATTAGTTATAATAATAAGTTTTCTTTCTCTTTTTCATTCTTGCGTCAACAAAGTGAACCTTAGAAGTTAGAACCAAACTCTGAAGTTTCAAAGTTTTCAAAACCTCTGACCCACTAAGTAGAAAGATGACCAAGAAAGATTTGCAACTCAACAAAGTGATCCATCAACCAAGTTAGGGAATCACAAAGTTATGAAAATTTAGAACTCCGCAATAAGGTTATATAACTTTGAGGACTAGCAACTAAGTTTAGGAAAAGACAAAAAAATTATATTCTATTCCATGGTATTGAATTTGATATGTGATTTATTATTAATCCATTCCATGTGAACAAAAATAAATACAATTGAAAGTGTCATTTATTCAAAAGTCAGCCAAAGCCGAAAACGTAGACTTAAAGGTGAGTGATCATTTCTTCATAGTGTTATTAGTTATAATAATAAGTTTTCTTTATCTATTTTCCATTCTTTCTTCAATATTAAAGATGATATTGAGTAGGTAATGAGATCTATATTATTATTCTATGTCCTTAAAAAAGAAGATTTTTTTTCCATTTTTTATTCAAAGTGAGAGATGAATATGTCGAGCGAATCAGAGATCAATATGTTGAGCAAATAAGAGATCAATATGTCGAGCCACTAGAGTAGAAAGGGTAAGGCTCCTACTACTCCTCGGGTTGGTGAATAGGCTCCTACCACTTCTCAGACTCCTTCTGCTTCTTGTGGTGGTAAGGCTCCTACCACTCCTCAGGGTGGTGAAGAGACTCCTACCGCTTCTCATACTCCTTCCACTCCTCAGACTCTTGCCACTCCTCAGGGTGGTGAAGAGACTCTTGTTTCCACTCAGAGTGGTGATGAGACCAGGAGGCTATAAAAATGCCCAAAACTTAGACATACTATATAGTCTTACTTTGCAATTGTCAAAGCTTCTGATCCATCAAGTCAAGATGGAGCTACATCATCAACTATTCCACCAAATATTGGTCGCATTCCCAATACCTGACCGCCACGGGAAGGTCAAGTTGAGACTGTCATTGATTTAAATCAAAATGTATCAAATCAAGATAGCAATACCGCATAAGATGTTCCAAGTGATACCCTAGGCCCGATTAGCCAAAATGAGATAATTGACTTGGATGAGGATGATGATGTTAGTAGCAAGAAAAGGAAAAATAAACCAAAAAGGGGGCGTGAGTGGGAAATGACAAGGATTTTTCAACTTGGTTGGTTGTCAAAATACCCATTCATGGTACCAGTGGGGATTGGCAATGCAAATGATATTGAAAAGGCAACATTGGCCAAATATAAGATTTGTAGTTGGAAATGTGGAAGAGCCAAGATGTTGCAGCTAAATATTGATACTATAGAAAACCATATTGGTAAAGTTTATGGAAAACAAATCATAGACGAAAAGGAAGAATTGGTCATACAATAGAAATCAAAGGAAGAATGTATTCATGTTAATTATGTCTTGAATTATGAAGAGCATGAAAAAAGAATGTCGAACATTGTTTCATGTAAAGGTACACTTGAGGCTCAATTTGGAAAAGCAATGGAAGGAAAAAATATGTCAAAAACTGTTCAGATGAGTGTTGTTTTCCATATTTTGTCCAGAAGGCATCCTATGATAGACTACCCAAAATATTCTGGTTTATTATCTTATTTGAATGTTCCTCACTATCCCTTGTTTCACTTGTCAGTAAACGCTGGATGGGATTATGAAAACTATCTTGCTGCAGTGGAAAAGGAAGATTTAAAGGATAAAGTAAGAGTCAAATTTCATTGCATTATCTTTAGATGAAGTTACTGCAGTAGACAATACTTCTTGGTTTTGTATGCATTTGTTTACTATACAACAAAATGTTCACCATGCTCATCTTCTCTGTGTTCATAAAATGAAGAACAATTCAACAATGCAAAATATATTTGAACTAGTCAAAAAATCTTTGAATGAAATTGCAGGTATGGATGAGTTGACAATTGCAAAAAAGTTGGTGTGTGTAGGAGCTAATGGAGCTGCAGTGATGCAAGGTCAAAGGACCGGTGTTTGCACAAAGTTACAAACTACTTGTGCACCATACATGCTTGGAATTCATGACATGGCCCACATAATGAATTTAGCATTCAAAATTGTTAGCAAGTTTGCTATAGTATCAAAAGTCAAAAATCTAGTTCACGAGATCCACTCATACTTTTGCCAAAGTCCTAAACATTTCATAGAATTTCAAAATTTTGCTTAAGGAAAAACACCAAGAAACAAGCTTCTGAAGGATGTAGATACTAGATGGATCTCCCTGCATGGACTAACACAACAAGTTCTTTTAGAATATCAATCTTTGATAGGAGTGATGTACGAGCATCACAACACAGTAGACAAAGCTCCTGACCTCTTACATAAGTTAAGCGATATAGAGACACTCTTGACTTTAACTAGTCTTCACCCCATGCTATATGTGATGAATGAGCTTGTGAAGAAATCCAAAGACAAAACTATGTATAGGGTATGTGCAGGATCATCATGGAAAAAACAAGCCCTTAAGTGGCAAAAAATTCAGAAAAATCTGAGTTAGGCAAATTGATGTAAAAATTTAAATAAGTTATCTATATAATTACAAAAATATGTAAGAATAGAATCTGTAGAAAATTGAATGTAGTTTCTAGACTACTAGGTTTGTTTAAAGAAAAAAGAAGCTATTTGGTGAAAATTTGAAATTTTAATGTAGTGGTACTTAAATTTCAAGGAAAAAATAAGAAGTAGGTGTCTGTCTAACCACCCTAACCACAATAAAATGATAATATTTTTTTATAATATTTTAGATATAAGTAGAGGACTCATGCCTTGATGTGATGCATATTTTTTTGTAACTTTTTTCCAAGTAAATAATTAATTATCAATTTTTTATTACAATTTTTTAAAAAACATAAAAAGTAGTATGTATGACCACCTTAACTTGGTCAAAACTTCATGAAATTCATTTTTTCTTTTTTTAGTCTTATAGTATGCGAAGCATAGAATGTGATGCATGTTTTGGATTCAAAAAATGTGATACAGTTTTAAAGCTATGGATGTTTTTCAATCAACCTATCAGTTAGGACTTTACTCGTAATTTGAATAGAAAATGAATAATAATTACTTATTAAATTCAAAGTAAAGAATAATTTATATCAATGGAAATGTGAGAATATCCTTTGAAAACCTTTTTTATTTCATTAGTTTTTGGTAACAAAATAGTCATCAGCCACATACCCATCATATTGCCACTTTTTGGCCCATCATGATCCTGCACATACCCTATATTAATGAATATTCCAATCTATATAAACTTACATGCTTGGCCCTCAATCATCTATATTTTAGATCTACAACAAGATGGCCCAAATGATTTCATGTGGCAGAAAATTACTGATTTGAATGATCCTGATAATTATTTATAGTTTAAACCAAGCGGGCAATTATGCATCTGTGTAGGTGGATATGAGATACAAATGTACCAATGTAAGACAACCAAGTGCTCTAGCAGAGAAGTAACTATTAACCAGGAAGATTTGCAGGCCATTGTTAAATCTGTTGGTGATAATTTGAAGGAAATTGCAAAATCTCTTTCCTGAGAGATTCGTGAAAGATTACTTCGACATGAAATACTTGAAGCCATGAGTATTGTGTATCCTCAATTTTGGGCAAACCGAGATAACCCCACATTTTTTCATGCTCAAGCAAAAATCTTGATCAAACAATTTTCAAAAACTGTAACATAAAATGAGTAGAAAATAGAAGGAATTTAGATGAATCTAAGCTTAGAAAACAATGTGGGAGTTTTGCAAAAGCTATGAGGGACCAGTATAAATCCATGGGCAAGGATAAGGTCTTTGAATCGGGATCAACAAAAAAGGTTTGGACAAGCTTAGGTCAGAGTGAAATATTGTGTGGTTTGATATCAGAATATTTCAAACTTGTTGATTTATGTCAAACAATCATATTGGGGTCGGTGGAGGATGAGAGAGTTTTCAGTACATTGGGGTTTTTGAAATCAAAGTTAAGAAACAAACTAGACAAGAATTTGGAAAATTTATTGAGGATGAAAGGAACTGCATATAATGTCAAAAAAAATCCTTTTGAAAGGGCACTCACAATCTGGAGGTCCACATGTGAAATAAGAGGGGTCGGGTTGTGCAACACTTCAATTCCAAAGGCTAGGATTGGTGGCACTAGTAGTGGCAATGGGACTCAGACAGCTGACATTGACAAAAATGACACAATGAATGTTGAATTTGAGACACAGGCCAAACAAAATGAAGAGCAGACTTGGAATCAAATTCAAGATGACTCTTTTACTCTATCTAATGATGAACGTCAAATTCAAGAGACTTAGCAACTTTTAGGTATGTATACAACACTTGATGGATCCCAGGATTATATTCCATTATTCCATACTGTAGTTGATGATATTTTATATTGTATTCAATGAAATTGTGAATCATTGCACTTCATGATATTTTATTTTATATTACACTTCATGAATCATATTCCAAAGTCAAACTGTAGTTGATGATATTTTATATTTTATATTTTACATTAGTCCATACATAGCATGCTTTTGGAAATTCATGAAAATACAACTCATGTTTAGTCTGTACATAGCATTCAATGAGATGTGAGATGATGGCGCCTTTGAAAGGAAAGATAAGTCCATAATGTCGCATGGTCACTGAGACTTGGAACCTTAGAACCAAATTCTGAAGTTTCAAAGTTTTCCAAACCTCTGACCCACCGACTAGAAAGATGACCAAGAAAGACTTGCAACTCAAAAAATTGAACCATCAACCATGTCAAGGAATAGGGGAGTTATGAAAATTTAGAGCTTCACGACAAGGTTATAAAAATCTAAGGGCTAGTGACTAAGGTTAGGAAAAGCACCAAAACCACTCCCTTCACCAAAACTTAGTAGCAATGAAACTAACCAAACATCCATCATTCCAATTCCAATAATAGATAATCCATGGTATAAATTCATATAAATGTTTAGTGGATATGCTAAGTAGTCATGGAGATTGAGTATTGATGTGTGAATTGTAATGCAATTTCACTAAGATTATGGATGCCTGGAATTAAAATCACCTTATAGTTCATATTTTAATTGTGTAAAAAGTAAAAATTGAGCATGTGCTCAATGAATCATCACTCAACTCAATGCTTATTAGATTAATAACATATTAAAAATAGTGTTAGTAGCATATACAACAATGAACAGGGTATGTGCAAGATCATGATGGGCCAAAAATTAGCGATATGATGGGTATGTGTAGGGTATGTGGCTAATGACCTTTTTTTTACCCAAAATTGATGAAATGAAAAGGGTTTTTTAAGGAGATTCTCAGATTTCCATCAACATAAATTATTCTTTACTTTGAATTTAATAAATAATTATTATTCATTTTCTATTTGAATGATGACCAAAGTCCTAATTGATAGGTTGATTGAAAAACATTTGTAGCTTTCAAAAAATATCACATTTTTTGAATCTAAAACATGTGTCGCATTTTATGCTTCACATACTATAGGATTAAAAAAAGAAAAATTGAATTTCATGAATTTTTGACCAAGTTAAGGTGGTCAGACATATGAGTTTTTATATTTTTTAAAAGTTGTAAAAAAATTCATAATTAATTATTTACTTGGAAAAAAATTACAAAAAAATATGCATCACATTGGGACATGAGTCCTCTACTTATATCTAAAATTTTATAAAAAAATATGATCATTTTATTGTGATTAGGGTGGTCAAACAAACTTCTTATTTTATCCCTAAAATTTAAGTACTACTGTATTGAAATTTTAAATTTTCACCAAATTATATATTTTTTATTTTTTTAAATAAACCTAGTAGTTTAGAAACTACATTCAATTTGCTACAAATTCTATTCTAACATACTTTTGAAATAATATATATAACTTATTCAAATTTTTATGTCAAGTTTCCTAACTCTAATTTTTCTAAATTTTTTGCCACTTAAGGGCCTATTTTTTCCATGATGAGCCTACACATACCCAACATAATAACAAGTGTATCTAGAAGTTGAAACCACTACCAAAATTTTTCTTCAAATGATGTAATAAATAATATAGATAATTGAACATCAATGCATTATTGAAGTCTAAATTTGAGCTTTTAAATTGATTATCACTGTATCACATGAAGGAATACATATGGACATTGACAATGCAAAATATTGCTCAAAGAAAACTCTGCACAGAGCTGATTTGGAACTTGGAAACTCATATTATCAAAAGTTAAATCACTACATCACCTTTTCTAGAAACTTCCACTCTTCAGGTGTTGGAATTGTCATTTGTTCTAACTTATGTTGTTTGACTTGAAGATTTGTTAACAATTCATGATTCAAATTGGAACCTGTCTTGGATTCTTCAGTCAATTTTGTAGTCAGGGTTAGTAATGGTTTGATGGAATCCAAATAGGTCACCACATCTGGGTTTTGAGGAAACTAGTCCAAATCAATCTCCCTTGCACCCTCCATCTTCTTTCTGAAATCATTCCATCCAATGAATCACTCATTTGTGTCAAAAGCCTCTGGTAAACCAAGCTTTATGAAGTTCCTTAACTTTTCATCCACCTTCTTCATCCTGTTTACAACCAAATGCAAATATTTCTCTATTGCATGCATTCTCAAACACTTTTCAATAACAGATGACAACATCATTGATGTAGCAAATCAATTAGTAATCCCTTTTGATTTCAAAACATTGTCACTGGCTTTGTAGATCATTTGCTGAATTTCATTTGTTGATTTCTCTAATGCCAACACATTTTTGTTCTCCATTAAATATTTGTTGAGCTTCTTATGATGTTGTCCGATAGCATCAATCAATTGAAACATGTCACACAAATTATCAATCCCCTGCATTATTTCATCCCAGATATTTTGTTTGATATGCCTCATTATCTCTCTACAAAATTAAGATAACGTATTTTGACAAGACTTAATTTCATTTTTTTCTTCCATCAACTCTACCTCCAATCTTTCATTTCTTTTTCTCTCCTCCAATTTTTGTTCCCACTGTGCATTTCCATTTGCAATGCTTAGTCCTAATTTTTCTGAAGTGGATTTTCCTCATCACATTTTTTGTTGCTCTCATCTAGCCTTTGCTTCAATCCATTCACTGCAATCTCAATCTCATTTTGCTTATCCTCTTTGCTTGTTAATGTAGAGGCATATTTTTTAATTCTTTTTTCTAATTCATTGCTCTTGTTATCTACTGCTTTCCTCTGTGCTTTCTCATTTTCTAGGTCTACCTGTAACTTTTCAATTTGAGTCTGCAACCTTTTTTCTCTCTATCTTGCTTCAATAATGATGTGTACACCAATTCATTATTCTTCTTTGATAAATTATTTTTTTTAGTATTTCTGAGTCCAAAAAAATCCAATTGAAAATTGTTCACCTGGAATTCAAATGGAGCCATTTGATTTGTTGGTCTCTTTTGAACTGTGGAAACAAGAAATGTGTACTCCATGATTTCTTTACTTGTGTCAAATGTGGGTAATACCATGGTTATTGGAGGCTCTAAAGTTAGAGAAGACACACTCTCCATCAGTTGCTTCTTTTCTTTTTTATTCAATTCTAATTTCTTTTTAAACTCTTCAATGTAATCAAAACCTGGGGATGCAAGAACAATGGAATGCTTGAATGGTGAAGGAATAGGAGTACTTGGAAAACTTGATAATGATGTCGTAGCTAGACTAACTAGCATTGGGGGAGTGCCTAGAAATAACTCCTTTGTGGTGGATCCACTGGTAGTGTGACTTGGAGTTGGAACTGTCAAAATCCTTTGCCTCTTCAACATGCCTTGATCGCTTGGTGTTTCTATGGTATGTTGTGTTGTCCTCTTGTGTGTAATTTTCTATTGTAGCACATGTTGACCACTACTAGTACTACTACCCAAACCATCACCACCAGAGGTAGTGCCTATTGCACTAAGCCCTCCACCATGGGAATGTCCTAGTTGTGATTGTGTTTGACCATGAGGATGAGGATTTGAACTTTAAGCTCTAACAAATTGACCTATATACCCTAGGTCTACTTTTTCACCTCCAAACCCAAGGCCAAATTTATCAACTAGTTGTCTATGCTCTACATCTATTACCATTTAAGGGCCTTGTCTTTGGGACCCCAAAGGACCACCTTCATAACCAATTTTTTCAGCTATGGCTACTCCTATAGTAAATGCTTCTTTTGTGGCCTCACTTAAAACAAGTTTGAAATTGACATGGCTTTCTTCTTTCCTATCATCATCACTTTCTTCATCTTCTTGTTCATTCAGATGCTCTATATTCCATAATTTTCTAAACTCAAGATCTTCTTCATTATCTCCATACTCTGCAAGAGCTCTTGGATCACCTAGGTCCTTCCTCATAGACCCAAAGGCAGTAATTTTTTATTGTGATCAATTTTTTTCTATAACTTCCTTCTCTAGAGTATCTGGCATTTTTACTCTACTAGATTGTTTATGAATTTTTTCATAAAAATCATTGTACCTCCTAATTGTCTTTCGATGCAATTCCATAATTTCTGCTAACAATTGTTCAAAAGAAATACCATTCTCAGTAGCACTTTTCTCCATTTCTACTTTGACCTCATCCCAAGAATCCTTGTTTCTCAAGTTTTCAAGCAAGGGTTTACTTTGATGTTGAATTCTACTTCCAACATTCTTATTGAGCACAATCATTGATTTAATGGTATCACATGGATCATACTGCCACTAAAACATAGCATCAAAATAAAAAAAAAATCAAAATATCATGTGCCACACTAAATGGTTTTCTCTCGAATTTCATCCTTCCACATGAAAAAGGTAAAGAAGGAAATAAGGTCTTCTTCCCCTGACTAGTAAAGTGTCTTTCATCAATACTTTGCATCTGCCTTACATATTCCAAAGCAAAAGCCCTTTCTGTAACATGTATTGGAAGTTTGTATGGCTATGCTTCTAATCCATAAAATCTTAGCACAATATATTCTTCCAATAATTACCAATCAGCTAATTATATTACTTTTCCTAGTTGAATGCAGTTTCTACATGACATAGGGAATCTAGGCATTGGAGTATTTGTAATTGCTTGATGCAATGGAGCAAAAAAGTAGTCTAAAAAATGATTGTAGTTCCTTCAAGAATAATGCAACCTTATAATAGTGGTACATTCATAGATTGGAGCCATTTTCTTTTGCTAAGGATTACTAATACCACAGGGTTGAATCTGAAGCTTGTTGGTATGAAACATTCCTCTGAATTTGAATAGAAAAAGATAGCACAAGTAGGTTGTGAACCTAAATGTCTAGGTGGAACCTCCTTTAATCATTAAAAATTATTTATACATGGATTCTACAATGTGCTCAATGAAGTTATATTTGTCATGTGGAACACCAAAATGGATATTATACACCATTTCAAGGAGGCATGCACCCACTTCCAAATTGTTATCCAGTCTAAGGAAAAATGCTAGAATGGAAATAGTATCCTGAACCCATGGTTTAAAAATATTCAAATCATAAGGAGGCTTATGATCACCTTTCAATTTGTTTGTATCCTGAACTATACTATTTAAGAAATAATTTTTCTCTACTTCAGCCACTGCTTCATAATCACTAGCAAGCTTTTCTAGGTCAATGTGGAAATTTCCAAATTCTTCGGTTGTAAACCCCAAGGCCAACACTTTTCCAATTTCTTCTACATTAATGGCTAAAAATTCTTCTTTGCTATCTTTGTTAACAATTTATCTTTTGTTATCATCATAATTTAGGGCACAGACCATGATAAATTTTGGGCAAGGGAAAACCTCATGTAACATCATGCGCCCTAATCTAGTGACCCTCGGTGCACTCATACTATTAACTTGCATTTTCTTTGCAGCCTTATTCTCGGATGAAAATCTAAGTTTTGAGGTGCGCCTACCATAGGTTTAAGGATCATAAATATCATGGTATTCATCAGTGAGGCCTTGGGTTTCAAGCAATTTTGCATAATGTGTTTTTTTATCCGACATTGCTCTAGTGGTATTGGTCGTAGACATGTTGATCCAATCAACAATATGAAATTTGTGAATTACCTATATTAGTTCTTAATTTTTCTTAATTCTTAAGCCTCTTAACCCTAAACCTAATCTTCAAAGTTTGACAAAATAAGATTTTAAGAAATGTAAAATTCAAGTGATGAAACGTACCCATAGGAATTCTTTAACTTACCCAGATTTTGAATTTTGATTCTTGAATTCAAAACTACGTTGAAGCTTAAAATTGGGTTACTGGAATGGCTTTGTTGGAAGTGGAACTATGGAACCTAGAACAGGGTGGTGCACTGCAATGAGCAAAGTGAATGACACCAAAATGTCTACTCGTTACTTATTGACTACACAATACACAATTAGGTAGTACAATGTACATGGCTAACAACATTTAAACCAAGACATTAAAAACAATGATTTACCCCTGCATTGATAGCAAATTCTAAATCATTGATCTCTATTAATCTAATAGTTATAGGGTGATTTTGTAGGTTTAAGTTCACAAGCATAGCACTCTATGCATTTCATTCTGGAATGCAACTACAACCATACATCAAATGTTCAATGAACGGTTGAGTAATTTATGATATAAATAATAAACATAAAACATGTGTTTTAAATTCTCTTTAAATTTTCTTTAAAACATGTGTTTTAAATTTCCTTTAAATTTTAATGCGCTAGGATTGACATCAAGGCCAAGGGGCCGAAAACTTAACATTTCAAAGGCCTTAATAAAATGAATTACAATGTCACATTAATAGCACATTACACAACCATTAATAGCACTTAGCTTGCAAAGGACTTAATAAAATGAATTACAATGTCACATTAATAGCACAACCATTTATTTTATTACAATTGAATTACAATGTCACATTATTACATAGTACAAATACAACTATAAGCGCAAGTGCAAATCTTCTACTGGACCGTTGGTGAAAAGTTGAAAACATAAATGTGATACATGTATCTCTGAAAATAAACACATAGGACTTGTGGAGTTAGCCGTATGCTCTGAAAATAAATGCAATGGGGAAAGGGGGCCCTATCAAATTGGGGAAATGGGAGCCGTGAAGATAAAAAATGTACTTAGCCCCTTTTAGAACTAGACTGATTCATAACATGAGGTCTAGTAAAACTGCTCACATGCAGAAGATGAGCACTGAAATTAAATTCATGGGAATTGCCTGGGAAACCATGCAGACGATGAGGGGTAGTAAAACTGCTCCCATCTTCTACTTGTAGCCTCCATGCAGTGGGATAACACTTATTTCCATCAGAGCTCCTCATCCTGGTTCAAAACCTGTCTAAGAAGTCAGGTGAACCAAATCAACTTCTTTCCAATTCTACCCATTTTGAACTTGAAGGAAATTGGTCTTTTACTCTGTAACTACATAACTCGGGGCAGGAGAATTTAGAGCATCCCCAATAATACCGCATCATCTTCTTCCTGAATCCTTATTAAATTATTAACCCTACAAAATGAAAACCCTTATTACAATTAAACGAATGATTTTAGTTGTGCTCACTATCCTTATTTGTGGGCCAAAAGTGCCACCAAAAGTGTCACTACCAACCTGGTACCTTGTACACCTCACACGTGTCATGTGTGAGCTTTGTGTTTATGTATAATTACTACTAACTACTTAGTAATAATTGTGATTCATGCAGCCGCAAACCAAAAATCCAACTTAATTAGTACCTCAAGCTGGCTACATGCAAAGTTGCAAACTGTAGCTCAAACTAACAAGCTGTCAATTGTCAAAATCACTAGATTATTGACATCATCATCTATGATTCTACAGTACATTGTGTAGTTTTCAATATAAAGCTATCCAATCAATCACTCTGTCTATTCATATGGTATTAATCCATGCCACCACCCAGTATCATAGCCAAATTGATAATTTTAATAGAATAAATGAAATGTAGAGTACTTCAATGCATTGAAAAGATAGAATTAAATGTCTCGTTTTACCTTAATCATTATCAATTTCCTAGCTGATAAGTCACAATAAATTTTGCTCACTTATTATTAGAACTATATGTTGATTTTTGAAACCAATCATTAATAAAATCTCTACCATTGATTTCTGAAAAATCTAACGGTTCTATTGTTATTCTAGAGGTTTCAGTTCACAAGTCTATTACTTCAAGGATTTACTTTTGGAATGCATCTATAACTATCCATCGAAAATTCATTGAATGGTCCCTTTTTTAAAACAAACTTTATGCATGTGCATAATTTAAAATGGGGGCATCGCTAGGTTGACAAGACTCGACCCAATCATTAATAAAATCTCAACCATTAATGAACAAGTGAGCGAGATAAATTTCACTCACTTATGATCATAACTATATACATTGATTTCTGAAACCTTGTTCTTTAAAACATGCATCTATATTTTTAATTCATTTCAAAAGAATTAAATATCATTAAATATTCTTCATCTTTCATTGCGTGTTTTAAATATTGTAAATTTCACCTCTTATGAGATTCATAACCCAATATCCTTTTTTTGATCATATCATTCATAGAACTATTCAAAATTTAAACATCTCATTATGTAATGCCTCAAACTTTACACTTGGAGATTAGTAGAGAAAACATGGACCAATAATTTTTCTATGATACAAAAATAGTAAACATAACCACACAATAACCCAACATGTACATGGTGTCACATGCAACCCATAATGACACACTTATCATACACACCAAAGAAAAAGCATGAGAACAAAAGTAGAAGGATTAATAATATCTTTGTTCAAAACACCAAGGGTTGAAATGGAAAATGAGGCATGAAAGAGAGATAGTGTTATGATCATAATATAATATATACTTATGAATATATCATATTAGGACTTGTTAAGATATTTCTTGGAAATATTATAAAAATTAGAAATATAGTAGACCACTTTGAGGGATGACCTCAAATAATTAGATAATAACATATGAATTCAATATTTTATGATATGTTGATATGGGAGAGAGCTCTCTTCCTTATTTATAGGCTAAAATATGTAGGGACATACCCCTTCATCCTAATTAAGGGATATTAGTGTATTAACTAATTTTTATGTTAGAGTTAAGCATGCCAAAAGTGCTTATCCTTAGGAATATAAAATATATACTTAAGAATATATCATATTAGGATCATAACATTCCCTTCTCCTTCAAAAAGGAATTTCCATCAATTCTTAGCAACTCTAAAATATTTTATATGAACCTTTCATCATTCCATGTTGCATCATCAGTTGGAAAATTCTTCCACTTGATTAGTAATTTTAAGCTAGCTTTATTTTCCAAATTGATTTTGGAAATTGCATGAAATTTTTTTATATTTTGTATGAATAGTTTTTCTATAATATTAGTGGTAAATAGATGAGAGAGTCCACAAAAATATTTATTCTTAATTATTTTATCCACCACAAGAAAAAAAGTCACAATAAATTTTGCTCACTTATGATCGGAACTATATTTTGATTTATAAAACCAATCATTAATAAAATCTCAACCATTGATTTCTGAAAAATCTAACAGTTCTACTATTATTCTGGAGGTTTCAATTCATAAGTCTAGTACTTCAAGGATTTACTTCTAGAATGCATCTATAGCCATCCATCGAAAATTCATTAAACGACCCCTCTTTTAAAACAAACTTTATGCACATGCATAATTTAAAATGGGGACATCGCTAGGTTGATGAGACTCGACCCTCAGGATTAAAGAGTTAAGATTTAAGGATTTGTCATAAAATATTTTTGTCTGACTTAGCCAATATTAAATGGTAAACAAGAGCAGGATGACCGATAGACCTAAATAATTAATAAAATTTCAACCATTGATTTCTGAAAATCTAACGGTTCTAGTGTAATTATAGAGGTTTCAATTCACATATCTAGTGCTTAAGAGATATACTTCCAGAATGGAACTACAACCGTCCATCGCAAATTCATCAAACGGTCATGGTCCATAATGTCGCGTGGTCCCTGAAACTTGGAACCTTAGAACCAAAGTCTAAAGTTTCAATGTTTTCGAAACCTCTGACCCATCGACTACAAAGATGACCAAGAAAGACTTGCAAATAAGGTTAGGAAAATTTACACTAACACTTCGCCACTACAACTTTTTTTAGTTTGATATTATGTTTAAATCGCCAATGTTATTTTCTTAATCATTTGAAAATAGGTTTAATTTGCCAATGAATTTCATTTTTTAGTTTGAAAAAAACTTTTAATCACCAACAAAAATATTTTTTCTAGTTTGAAAACAGGCTTAATTCGCCAATCGAAATATTTTATTGGTTTGAAAATAGATTTTAATTGTCAATCAAAAATGTAGTGGTTTTAAAAAAATTGCATTTCGCTAGGATTTTCCACAGAATTCTAGTGATTAGAAAAGATTTTCCAATAGACATTTTTTTTTCACGAAAACTGAAAAAGATTTTCCACTATAATTAATATTTTTATTGGGGTGTATATAAGATTTTCTAGGATTTTACGCCTTCATGGAGGGGGGGTTTCTTAAAGTTTTCCCCACTGCAATAACTAAATAAATGATTGCAACGACTAAATAAATGACTAGTTAAGAACAATCAATGACTAAATACATGACTAAATTAATCACTAAATAAATGAATAAATAAATCACTACCATGACTAAATAATTGACCAGTTAACAACAATCAATGACTAAATTAATGACTAAATCAATGACCAAATCAATGACCAAATCAATGACTAAATCAATGACTAAATAAATTACTAAAATAGTTTAGTCATAAATTTGGTCACATTATAAATGACCAGCAATAAACTACCAATGGTCACATGACCAAAATTAGTCATTTATATGCAATTTTTAGTAGTTTATTTAGTCATATATTGTTTTTTTTGTACTAGTGAGTCTAGGTCATCTGTTAGGCGATTTCATCTTTGTTAGAGGAAAATTTTCCTGTGGATCCCCTCCTTAGGCAACCTCGTGTCTATCTATTTCTTGGAATAGATGAATCTTCTTAGCCCTTAGGTGAGTTTGCATCTAGTCTATATCCCTCGAGTCTGCCTGTTCTCCTAGAATAGGAAATTTTGTCTTCTCCTTGGGAGATTTTGTGTCCCATCCGTGTCATCCAAGTCTACCTATTCCATCGAAATAGGCAATCTTGTTGCTTACTTGGGTGATCCTTTGTTTGGTCTGTGTCACCCCTATCTGCCTATTCCCAAAATAGGCAATCCTTTCATCTTCCTAGGAAATTTTGTGTCCTCGTCTATTAGTCCTTTTTCCATACATCACCTAGAATAGGAAAACCTATTGTCTGTAGGGGTGATCCCACATCTAGTTCATACCATATTTGTCTATACCCCCTTTAAAATAGGAAAACTTTCTTTCCATAGAGGAAATACTATGTCTTATTTTGTATCTTCTTGTCCATACATCTTCCTAGATAGGTGATTCCACTTCTTTCTTGAGAGATCTTGTACCCCTTCTATAGAGTTAGTTTGGATAGGAAATCTTGCATCCCAGATAGGTGATTTTGCAAATCCTTCCTGCCTATTTTCTTTTGGTGCCTAAAATATTTAGGCGATCCTACATTTAGACATGCGATCATGTCTGATAGTTGGGAAATCTTGTACCTAGATAGGCGAATTTGTCTTGTGAGTATTCTTGTTTATTTTGCATCCCTAGATATAGGTGAACTTGAGTCCCATAGATAGGTGAAGTCACTTAACATAGAGGTGAGTCCATGGTCCCAAAATAGGCAAAGTTGTCACCTAGATGGGTGAATTTGAGCTACACAAAGGTGTATGCATTGTCCATACAAAATCTAGAGAGTGAATCCTTTCGGTCACTGAAAGCCTGTCGTTTCCCGAGTCTTTTGCCACAATCAAAAAAATTTATCATCATCTATCTTCCTGTAATTTTCATTTTAGTCCTTCTACATTTTCTAAAAGTCATCTTGAATCCTTAGTCAAATCATAGAGGCTCATCGTAGGAAATCCTTAGATTGTATATCCATCATCAGTTCATCAATCCCAATCTCTTAGGCTTTGTTTTAGTTTTTTTTATCCAAGTTGACTTAGGTGTTTGATCCTAATCATCATCAATCACACTTACTTAGGATTGTTATTCGTCCTGAGTCAGTAATCATCCACATTCCAATCAATCTACTTCCATCTTGAGGTAGATTTAGTGTCGTAATCATCCTTTTCGTAATCCAATCTAATCATGAGCATCATACATCATCTAGTTAAACCCATAAGCTTGGTTTATAGTTTATCCTATCACATCCTTCAACCATCCTAATCTAAGCTTAAATCAAATCCTAGAAGCTGAGCTTAATATACATCCCAATTTGATCTTTAGCCCATCAACATCCAAGATATTCTAATATCAAAACTAATCTTATGACCCCTTATTCCATGTTCTTATAATCCATTTTATTTATCCTTTCATCATCTCTCATTTTCTTCTAATAATCTATTCCCATATTTTTAATCCATATTCATTTGATTCAACGTCATGAATCCTTATCCTTCACCAATGCAACCAAAAATAGTATTCAAGGGGAACCCCAATTATGTTGATGATGATAATGAAAGTCTTGTTGATCAAGATGAGTATGATATGAATCCCTTTGATTCTATCATTTATAGTAAGCTTTCTTCAACTATCATCCAAAATCCAATCAACCATCCAAGCTATCCCATCATGCCTTCATCCACACCTACTAGCAATACTTATACTACCTTTGACAAGGGATATCCATTATCTTCCCCATCCACATCTTCATCATATCCTTCAT
Organism: Sequoia sempervirens; assembly: GCA_007258455.2. NCBI lineage: Eukaryota > Viridiplantae > Streptophyta > Pinopsida > Cupressales > Cupressaceae > Sequoia > Sequoia sempervirens. Next base: position 98,964 of record VDFB02185326.1, read on the forward strand.
CTACATCTTTCTCTTATCCAACATCCACATCCTCCTATCCCAATCCTCCATCCCAATATTCCTACCTTAATTCTCCATCAACTTTCTCCAACATCAATCCTCCACCCACATCTTATCTCAATCCACTATTCCAATACTCCTACCTCAATCCACCATCCCAATCTTCCCATCCTAATCCAACATCCACATCTTCTTATCATAATCCACTATCCCAATACTCTTACCTCAATCCATCACCCCAATCTTCCCATCCTAATCCAACATCCACATCTTCTTATCTTGATCCACTATCACAATACTCCTACCTCAATCCACCATCACAATATTCCCATCCTAATCAAACATCCACATCTTCTTATCTTAATCCACCATCCCAATATTCCTACCTTAATCCACCATCCCAATCTTCCCATCCTAATCCAACATCCACATCTTCCCACTTTAATCCACCAGCTCAATATTCCTATCTTAATTCCTCATCAAATTTCTCCAACATCAGTCCACCATCCATATCCTTCTATGTCACTCCATCTTCCACTCCACCATGTCCTAATCCTCCATTTCTCCATCTAATTTCCTAATCCACCAATCCATAATCTTAGTATCCACCCATTCATAATCCCTCATCTACTCCCGCCATGCCATCTAAGCCTATAATAAGCAAGTGCCTCATTCCACATGTCATCCAAGGACTTATAACAAATAAGACATCCCCAAATCCACATCTTGATGTTGTGGAGCCATTGCACCCCACTTCACCATGTATGATCACTAGTGATGAGGCCCTTCTCCATCCCATTCATATCATCACTATTACCACTCCTAACGCCATCTAAACCATTGAAATCATGAAACCCATTGAATCCCCACCTTCTACTCCTAGAGTTGTCGAAACCGTCAAAGAAACCCAAATACAATCCACTCCCTCTAGTCCTAGTATCACCAAAATCCACTCCCTTGAACTTTATGAATCCTCCATTCTTCCATCCACCTCATTTGAAGAGTCCCTCCAACACTCTTCCATCATCATGCCACCCACGCCCATTGAAGCTTTCCAAGAGCTTGATCCAAAGAATACAGACATATCCCCTCTTCCACATCAAGATCTTGCCATCCCGTCCACTTCATCTCAGGATCATACTATCTCATCCATCCCATCTCATGATCCCATTATCACTATAGATCCAATCACTCCATCTCATGATCCCTTATCACTCGCTACCCCAGACCAAGATCTTACCATTACACCTAATCCCCCTCATGATTCCTCATCACCTCCTCTAAATAAAGATCATGTCATCCCATCATCTCCATCTCATGACCCTTCATCGCCACCTAACCATACCATCCCAACACCACATGTTTATATCCCCTTGGTACTCTTACATTCATCCATGGTGGTTTTCTTACAGAAGAGGAACCAAGCATATACACCACCCATCCTCCCCCACCTAATAATGGACTCACATCATGTTTCCAAAATAGTAAGCATCCCACCATAGATCAAATTCTCAAGACTATGAACTATCAAGGTAAAGGCTTAGGCCTTCACAAGCAAGGTATTTTAGAGCCCATCCACATTGTCAAAAAAAATCCATGTACACAAGGTCCTGGATATATATCTCAAGACTCACAATCCAAAAATATTGGTACAACTTCCATACATCCTAAGCGAGCCTCTTCCAAAAGAACAATAGGCTCTTCCAATCACTCCACCACACCACTTGTCGCCATCCCCTCTCCATCATATCATCTTAAAACAACCATATATATTCATCCTTCATCCTCCAAATCCCTTTTGGGTCCTTATTTCTTTCCATCCACCATCACATGTCCTTCATATACTATGTCTATTTTGGGTCCTTATGTCCCTTCATCCACCATCACACATCCTCCATTTACTAAGTACATTTTAGGACCATATATCCAGCAATCACCTTTCCATATCATCCATCATAAAAATCCCACTCTCATGTTCCCTAATTAGGATCAACAAAGGCATGTACCTACACATCCTCCATCCACATATCATCTGAAAAATCCTACCTCCATCACTCTATTCATGTTTCTTGTACATCATCCATCTCCTCATACCCATCCCATTTCTATTAAAAGAACTTTGGATGCCAGAGTAAAAATGCATAAATTTAAACATCCAAATGAATCTAAAGTTCCGCATGTCCCCTTAAAAATACATGTTGAAGAAAATAAAATTCCAATCCAAAATCCAAATCAATCCCAAAAACTACACAAGCCCACCAAAGCACAAATCAGAATCATGTGGGTCCCAAAGAAAAAAGATGCAATGCCTTCAAGATAAAAATATGTAATAACATCCAAAGTTTCTAATCCAAAAACTAAAGATTCAAATCCTCTATCTCCTAAATCTATTTTGGGTCCTTATGTCCCAAAATTTACTATCCCAACTCCTTCATTATCCCCACACTCTTCATCTATTAATCCTCCTATCCTTTCACATCCACCACCATATGTGCCAATGTTGATCTTGAAAGCATTCCCCCATCACACATCTACTCCATCATTCCATCCATACACTTTCTCACTTCCCATCGATTATCCCACATATCTCACTCATCCAATCCCTTTAATCCCTTCCCTTGAATAATCAATCTATCCTAATAAGGTTGTACCAAAACCTGATAGTCATTTCACACATGGGTTCTTATCACCTCATATAGAACTTAATGATTAAGTCCTTCATCCACCCCCTTATCACCTGTTTTCCAAATCCATTTATCCACATCCCTATCATTATCCATCTCCATCCACACATTGTCTAAAAAATACCCCAAAAAAAAAATCCATCCAATGGTGAAAACTTGGAAAACAAGTGCCTTGGATAAGTACCATGATGAAAACCTGACAAACATGTATCATATATAAATCCCCCATCCAGTTTACTTCCATACTTGGGGACAACTTCATTCTCAACACACCATCCTCCATATCCTCCATATAGCCTACCATGCCCATCATACATATCATATATGATTTATTCCAATCCCTCCATCCTCTTATTGATCCTGATAAAGATAGGGGAAAACATATATATACATGCTTTGGACACCTATTGGCATACATTCCCTTCATCCATACACTATCATATTCATTTTACACCCATTATACTACCATCCACCTATCTTTCTTATCCATGTATCCTATCTACATCCATCTACCTTCCTTGTCCACTCGTCATGCTACCATCAATATCCCTTCCTTTTCCATTCATCCTATCCATATCCATCTCACTCCCTTATTTTCCTATCCTTCTATCATCCATCCCTCCTACCTCATCATACATGACATATCTAGAGTGGGGCATCTCCTTCTTTGTGGCATGGTCCTTGGAGACATCATTCATCAATCCTAACAACCCCTTCCATCTCCCCATTGTTATCTCCTTACCCATCCAAACATTCCCTTTCATCTCCCCATCCATCCAAACAATCCATTTCATCTCCCCATTCTTATCTTCCTCTCCACCCATCATATCATCCCTTTCATTCCCACCCTTATCTCCCTATCTATTCCTCTCTATCTTCATTCCATCTCATAATCCCTTGTTATTGGTATCTGGATATAGGCTCCCCCCTCATGCAATCATCAATCCCACCTCTTTCACACATCTTTCCAATATCCTATCACTTTTCATCACTCATCTTTCCATCATATCATCTCTTCCATATATCCATCATTCCATCTGGATACTACCATCTCATTTTCTTATCCATAATCCATTGTCATTAGTATTTGGATATAGGCTACTTACAATCCAATCCATTGTCATTCATCCCACTATCATCACTCCCACCTCTTTCACACATCTTTCCAATATCCCATCACTTTTCATTACTCATCTATCCATCATATCATCCTCTCAATTCATCTTTTTATGATTTGGATAACTATCCCATTCCTGACCTACACGTGATCACCATCATCCTATCTACTAGGTTTATCTTGTCTCATTGTATCAAATCCATCATTCTATCCACTTATCATGGTGATCTCATCATCACTTATCCATTGTTTGTCGTTGGTAGTTTTTTCAAACTACATTTCCCTTTCACTTTCACATAGGCAAGGTCGATCATTTGATTTGCCCCTGGGGATTTTTTTTTCTTTTCTTTTTCCTCCATCGTCATCTCCATTTTCCTCTTTTTTCCTTTTTCCATGGTCTTTTATCGAATTACGAGGGCTCTATTTTTTCATGTAGGCAAGTCTAATCTTTGATCAACCCTCGAGCCCCTAGGTCTTTAGGGTGTGTCATTGTCCTATGTTGCATCATCAAGTTTGTCCCCATCTAGCTGGTTATTAACAAACAAGATCCACTAGTCCGAGGTTCAATTAGTTTTGAGTATCCTAAGTCAAATTGATCACTTAGTTTAGTCTCCATCTTTGGTCTTAATAGGATGTATCCTTCCTAAATTAAACCGCATCAATCCCATCAATCTATTGATCCTATGGCAAAGGACATTTGAAATTTATTGTGACCTTTTGGTGCTCTTGCAATTTGTTTATCATTTGAGCTTCCTATTATACTTTTTCAAGGTTGGCACAATCCATCATATGGAATAATCTTCCCCATCTATCCTTGCATCATCTCATCCATTTCAAGAGCACACATGTGTTCTCTTGAACACATATGTCATCTCAAGGGGGCATCCTCAATCCCTAATTTTCATCTTCACTCCCATCCTCTTTCTTCCTAGTCACTCCTTCAAATGACTAGGGAATCTCCCCTAATCTAACCATCTTCTTCTTGGTGCTATCTTTTAATCTTCTTTGAAATGATGCTACTTCGTAACACCATCTCAAAGAGGGGAAAATGTAGGCACCTAGATTTGGCCACTTATGTTTGGTCAAATTTATCCCTTTTCATCTAAATATCTTCTTATCTCCATTAATTAAGTAATATTACTATTATTTAATTAACACCTCTAGATTCCTCTAAATCCCTAAGGTATTTAGTTAAATAATTAAATACTTTACCCTTTATTCCTTTCCTCAGGAATTAAATAAATAATCCATTTATTTAATTCCCTTTATCTCCCAACCCCCATAATCTACACTTAATCATAATCCACCTAATGCCATCATTAGGGATGTGCACATTCCTAATCCATGATTAGGATGTGTCACATCCTCCAAATTTTGCAAGTTGGCTGCTAATCCTCACTAGCCACCTAACCTTCCTCTAATCCTTCATCAACTAGCCTAATCAACCCCTTAGTCAACTCTCCCCATCCCCCCAAGGAATTTTTAATTCCTTTTTGTCTTCCCAAGGCCCTTAGAGGAACTTTTAATTCCTCTCCCATCCCCCAAGGAATATTAAATTCCTTTTATCCTTTCCATGCACATTAAAAAGGAATTTTTAATTCCTTTGGTCAACTCTTGATCTCAACCCTTGATCTTCTTCTCTCTTGAAATCTCCACCATCCATTTCCTATCTTCCTTGTTAAATGACTAACACTTAGCCATTTTTTCCATTCTCAACCATTCTGAAGCACTCAAGCATTCAATCATATTCAACTACATTCACCCTCCCAATCTTTCAATCATACACTATCATCTTGCATCTATAGCCAAATCCACCATCCTTGCATCCAAATAAAGAAAATCAAGCTATTATGCTGCCAAAATCATCCTAGAGCACACATATCAAGCCATCAACAAGGGAAAACAAATCCATCAAGCTCAAACAAGGTAAAAATTATTTTTATCTTCTTGCTTGATTTTATTTCTTGCATTCTAGATGGGGTAAAAACACTGCACACAAATGTATGGTTAAGTTAATATCACATTTTTATGTTAGTAAAAAGAGTAGTATGATAAATTCCCGTTTAAACTCCATAATTTCTACAAAAAAATTGCATGTGGGCAACCTATCAATGCTTTTAAAATACATATGTAAACTCTACAAATTGAAGGAAGTGATTTCCTACTAACAAGAACAATACTATGGATTCTTGGAATGTACAAAAGATTATCTCAAATATATAATAAACTATTAAAGACGGTTATTTAATTTAATTTCAATGTTTTTGAAACAGTTTTGTAGTTTATAAGTAAATACATCATAATGAAATTCCTATATTTCAGTCGGAGCACCCTATCCAACTTTAACAGTCTTGATTTGTTATTGACCTAAGATTTAATTTATTTTTTTACACAAAAATACTAACATCCAAACTGTTTTGAATGTAAATTAAACTTCTCAACATAATTATATAATTAAAATAATTTTATAAATTTATAATTAATCTTTTAATAATATAATAAAAAATTATAACATTAAATAAATATTTATTTTATTTTATTATAAACTACAAAAATTTATTCAAAATTTCACATTTCAATAATATTATCCTTTTAAAAAATAATACTTTAAAAATTCATAGATATATCATGAAAATTGATAATGCTAGATATTTTAAGAAGTACCTAATCTGAAACGCATATCTTCCCCCACTATAGCCTTTCATTAGCACCTCACTTTTACTCTCCCATTCTTTTATTTTAAATTACTTTAAAATAATATTACAATAATAAATATATATGAAATTTATATATTTATGGTACTAGTTTTTAGTAATATTTATATTATTATTTATACTTATTAATAAATTTTACTTTGAATTTTTTACTAAAAGATATATTTTTTAAGTTAAGATATAATTTTTTAATTAAAAATATTTATACCTATTAGTAAAAATTTATGTTATAAGTTAAATTAAATTTTTCAATTAAAAAATTAATAATTTGCTAATTTAATTAATTCTAAAATTTCACCTCTTATTTTTCACCTAGACATCCATTCTTAGTTTTGATTATAAGGGAAAAACAAGTTTTAAAGGGACCCAAAACCCTTCACAACTTTAGGCACAAAATGCTGCTCAAAAGATACAACACTAGATAGTCAACAACATCTAAGAACCCAAAAACTACAAAAGAAACAAACATCTACTGAAAAGATCAACAAAGAATAGTGGGAGAAGCAGAGCTAAACCACCCATGCAGCCTTTCGACCACCACAGGAAAACTTTACAAAGGATTGAGAGGAAATATTATGCTTAGGAAGACGTATCATCCTTCTTTGTATAGCCATCCAAGAAATATCATCCTCCAAAGGATTAGAGCAAGGGGAAGACAGAGGACAAGACACCAAAAGAAAAAAAAGGAAGAGCACCAGGAATGTCACTCCTACAACCAACAACAACAACAAGAGCAATAAATAAACTAGAAGTCACAACACCATCAATAGAACAATAGAAGCAACAACAATAGCCTCACTAGTCATAGCAGCAATTGTAGGCAAACCAACCACATTAGTAGCAACTGCAGATGAACTTGGTATGTGCAGGATCATCATGGAAAAATCAAGCCCTTAAGTGGCAAAAAATTCAAAAAAATTAGAGTTAGGAAACTTGACGTAAAAATTTAAATAAGTTATCTATATTATTTCAAAAATATGTAAAAATAGAATTTGTAGAAAATTGAATGTAGTTTCTAAACTACTAGGTTTTTTAAATCTATTTGGTGAAAATTTGAAATTTCAATGCGTAGTACTTAAATTTTGTGGAAAAAATAAGTAGGTGTTTGTCGAATACCCTAACCACAATAAAATGATAACATTTTTTATAAGATTTTAGACATAAGTAGAGGACTCATGTCCCGATGTGATGCATATTTTTTTGTAATTTTTTTCTAAGTAAATAATTAATTATGAATTTTTTATTACAACTTTTAAAAAATTAAAAACCCATATGTCTGACCACCTTAACTTGGTCAAAACTTCATGAAATTCAATTTTTCTTTTTTTAATCCTATAGTATGCGAAGCATAGAATGTGATACTATTTGAAAGCTATAGATGTTTTTCAATTAGCCTATCAATCAGGACTTTAGTCATAATTCAAATAGAAAATAAATAATAATTATTTATTAAATTCAAAGTAAAGAATAATTTATATTGGTGGAAAGCTAAGAATCTCCTTTAAAAACCCTTTTCATTTCATCAATTTTGGGTTAAAAAAAATTCGTCAACCACATACCCTACAAATACCCATCATATTGCCACTTTTTGGCCCATCATGATCCTGCACATACCCAATTAATAGTTGCAGATGAACCAACAACATCAAAAAAACTAGAAGCCCCAACAACAACTATAGAAGACCCAACAACAAAAATGGAAGGAAACTAAGAGCCATCAACAGAAGAAGCCACAACTTTAGGGGCCAAGACATCATCCCTAGAATCATCGTCCAAAGATTCACCCATAATAAGATGCTCACGAAGAGCATCTTTCCACCAAGTACTTAGTATAACTCCAATGAGATTTTTGGCAGTTAGCAGCCAAATGACCTATAGAGAAACATCTCCTACAATGGAAAGGAAGACCTTCATAATCAAGGATCTTATACCATGGCCTAGCCCCCACCATCAAATGACCTCCCCAGGTAAATATTTTGAGGTATCAATGCCCACAAGAATGTGGGTGAAAAGTAGGATAATCATATATAAGAGCAGACGAATCAACCATAATAATCCTACCAATAGCAATTTAAATAGACTCAAAGCAAGGAGTCTAAAAATGAAGAGGTGGATTAAGTCTAACCTAAGTAGGAACAACACTAATAGATTTGGAAAGAGGGTTGAAAGAAGGGAACCAAGGTCAGAGAGAAAGCGAGTGCTTTCCCCACAACCAAACACCCCCTTCCAAAACATGAGCCCTATCCTCCTTAGATTGAAAAGCAACCACAAAAAAACCCCTAGCCAAATGATAGAGTTCAATCCTATCCTCAATAATAGGCCTCCAAGACTCCAAAACCCATTTGTGCAAATTTGGAAGGGAAGGCCATAAAAGATTAAATCTACAAATAAGAGTAGAACGAGAAAAATAATATTTTTTATCCAACACCTCCTACCCATAAATAACAATAGGGGTAGAAGAATAGAAATGTAAGAGTTTACCCTTAAAAGAGGGTAGAGAAGAATGGATTTCACCACTAGAACCAACCACCTTAGCAAAGGACTGAGAAAAAGAGCATGAAAGAGGGACATCCACGTGTAGCAACCCAGACCCTAAAGTAGAAAAATCATAAGCAAGAAACACACCTAGCAAAGGTTGGGAACCATTAGGAGACACGGTTGAAGACAACAACAACCCAACAACAAGTGGTGAGCCATCTATAGACACCCACAAGCCAACAACACACAACCCAGCAGCGGCAAAAACTGACCCAACAGAAGTCAATAGCAAAGCAAAAGCCGACAACACACCAGAAGTTGACGACGCACCAAAAGCCAACGATGCACTAGAAGCCAACGACACACCAACCACATAAAGCAAGAGGGTTTTAGTAGAGGGAGGGATAGTCATTCTATCAGAGAGTGGGAGATCCATTTCAAAATTTTAACATAATCTACACATCCATTCTTAGTTATTTACATCCTTTTTAATAATTTATTGTTAGGAGACAATTAAATGTTGCACATGTTCAATCTATAATAGAGATAAGAATCTTATTGAACAAAAACCATTGAAAATGAAATATTTAAGACTGTCTAGAATTAATTTTAGTGGGCTAATGTAAAATACCCATCTCAAGCACAACATTTTTTTTAATAACAATTCACAACTACCACTTAACCAACCAAACATATTCCTTGTAAAATAGAAATGTTAATTTCAATAGCTCTATGTTCACCATGTTGGAAAACAAAAACTAATCACCACTACTTATATGCTTACATCAAAGGTGTTAAGCTCAACATCTAGAGGCATTCCTAAACCTACAACTTAAGCCTCGAGGGTTCATGATGATCCTTCCTATGTATCCCCTGATGGGAATTTCAGACGTAGTTCACCCCACAAGGACATAGGGAGTTCAATCTCTACTCTTGTATGAGATATATTATCTCACCTTTAATCCATAACTATTAATTTAGGACATGCAAGCTATCAACATAGTCAATTATAATATAATTATAATAATCTTGACATCAAGTGTTGGGTCCATACCAATCATTAACAAACATTGGTGCACAAAAATTCACAATATCAACAAGAGGTCATTCATACCATATATAATCTCAAATATTATACACAATGGCAGTCATGAGCATACCCCCATATACACAAGTTGATTAGCTCATACACAGAACAAGTACAACAATGATTGCATCATACATAGATCATGAGTATAACAGTGACTAGATCATACACAAACCATAAATATAATGATGATTAGCTCATGTGTACAACACAAGTACAACAACATTTGTCTCATACACAACACATTTATATTAGTGATTGGCTCTAGCATATATCACAAATACATAGTGATGATCCCCAACATACATCACTTCCATACTAGATGGTTAACACAACACATTGGCTAAAACATCGCAATGGCTAACACATTTCCATAATGCATCTGAGATAGAAAGAATATTGATGCATTGTGCACTACATCATGGGTTTGTCCTTTCCACCGGTCTGCTATACCATTGGACAAATAGGAAGAGGATTTGGTGTATCCCATACTACACTGTGGGTCTGTCCTCAACCCCACAAGGCTAAGTATATAGTATAGCAATTGGGATGGGATTCAATGTATCCCATACTACACTATGGGTCCATCCACCATCCCAAGGGGTTCCCCAAGAAATGAACCTACCAATCCTAGTGGATTCTAACTTCAATTTCCTATAGGCCACTGGCGACAAGTCTGTCCACCCAGGAAGAAGTAGCTCCTGACATATACCACCTAGTGAACTCAGTGGTATTTTCAACTATCTTCTTCATAAACCTGGGTAACACTTGTCATCAGTAACTTTCATGCTTACCAATGATAGCCAGTGAACCCTCTCAATACGCAATTAGCCTCAAATTACCATTACCCGCATGGATGGGTACCTCCCCATGCAACCTCTATGGTCATATCATAACCAATATAGCTTGCTACCTTCACCTCCATGAACCAAGTGAATGCTAACTAATCCCTAGCAGTAGCCCAAACATCAGTCATTTGCATGGTCCAATGACTATCTTTCACTGCTCAAATATCTAGGAGGTTCACTCTTGGGTAGCTCATACATAACATGAATCACAAACACAATCTCAATCAACAGATACACGAGCCTATACATAAAGACCTCTAGGTATGGAGTTGAATTACACATACATATAATAGATACATGGAACCAACACGTGATGGAATTTACCCAACATATACACATAACCTAATACCCATTATATAAAGTAGTTAAATCCCTCATTTCATTCTATTTAATAGAAGTGTATTATGTATTGATATAAGTTATTAAAATACCTTAACTTGAGCATACCCATTCGATACCCATTTTAGCCTCAAACTGAAGCTTATATGGAAGGAAAGATCAAACCACGTAGGAACAATCCCAAAATATGGGAGTTATTCCCCCCCCTAAAACCTCCCCCTACGGACTTGAAGTCACAAGGGCATCCTTTTTCCAAGTATCATCTACATCCCCACTTCCAAATGGGTCAAAGTCACACGTAGTTCTCCTCGCATAGTCTCTCAAGGATACCTATGCACTAGTTCCCAATTTAGTGAACTTATATTATGCCACTTCCATCTATGTAAGACAAGGTCTTAAATTGAATCTCACCTTAATCATTATTCATTATTCAACAACCATGCAATGCCCCCAAAATTTTGATTGGGTTAACGACTACCATGAGCCTGAATGGTAAATTACCTTTACAAAATATTTAGTAGATAAGGTTCTCTAGCCCTACTACCCACAAGAAAATTGTTGTTAATTTACTTTATTGTGATTTGATAATTTTGTAAGGGTTTATTCATGTTAACCTATAAGGCTGAGGATGAAACCCAAGAGTAGTCCATCCTAATGGAGTATCAATTAAAAAATAAGTGAATTACCACCTCTCATACTAGTTTAATTGCTTAGCGATTATATATTTGTTTTCAATATATAGTTCAAACTTTGGTAATTCATTTCTCTCTTATAGAGTAACAAGATGTTACTAGGATTAATCAAAATGAACCACTATGATTATCCTTTCCATTTTATTGGAAATAATTACAAACCTTCTCTAAACATAATCAATACTTGATTCATACCGGAGACAAATGGGAAATCCCATATCCTTAAGATCACCATATGAATATGTCAACTCAATAATATTAATAATGTCCTTAACCCTCAAATTTCATTTTCCTTCCAATGCAATACCACATTCTTATAATAGTTTAGTTTATGGACTACACAATATTGGCACTTTTCTGTTATAGCTAACTACTTCTTGTAATTGCATATACCAAAATGCTATGATATCGACCTTATTACAATATGTTCTTGATATATTTAGTAAATATCAAAAAATAAAATTAAAAACTCATCTGCTAACCTTAGACTTATTAAACAAACTTTAAATCATATATCCTTGAAATAAATGATAGTTTCATTCTATTTAATCATAAAATAATTTGGTACAATAGTTTCATTAATGAAATACTTATCACCTACATTATTAAGTGATTCTATGCCAAATCTTGTATTGGGTGTATTATATATTTTTGGATAATATTATAAGGTGTTCTTATCACTTGATAGTTAACCTAGACTTCCTTACCATCTATATTCACTTGAATTCTCAACATAGTGGTATAGTGAACTTAGGGGTGAGATCCTATTTGGTCTCCCACCATTGCAGACTCAAGATTCCACACCCAGATATTGAAAAAATCCTCCCTTGGCTATAGAAAACTCCTTGTTTAATAATTCCTAATAATCCCAACCTTCACACATCAAGTATTCTAGCAATTGAGGTCTTGTGCACCCTACAAGATATTAGTTACTCATAGATCTTGGTTTTCCCAATACTTATAAGGAACAATTTTTATTTTATTTTATTTCATTTAATATTTTGGCCTATACGTATACAAACCATGTTACCAAAATTTACATCATTCTTGCACTTGGTAATAAAAGTACATCATAATTAAGAATAAAAATATATACTATTAAAACTTATTGATTATTAACTTTTTCTCATAACATGAATCACCTTGAGTTAATAATTTTTAACTATAACAATGAATAAATTACCAATTTCTTTGACTATTAAAGGGGGCCATATTATTTGAATTTTAATAATAGTCATAGTCATTTTCTAAGAACAAAATATCATCTTAAGCCCTTCATTGTTAATTTAAAAACATATCCCACATAGATGTTATAATATATTCTTTAATAATATATTAACAACCTTCACTTATGTTTACAAAACATAACAGATGGAAATTTTATTGATGACTACCCAATATTCTTTTAAGCTCTTTCAACCCAAGATTTTACAATTCACACATTTATATGACATGTCACTTATTTCCAAAGTACGATGTTTATTGAGAAACATCAAGGAAGTAGTACTAAGAAAATACTAAGCATACAAAGAAGAAAATAACTAATTTATAAATAATGTGTGGTTCCCCTTGCCTCTACATTGGGGAATCTGAGCTCTCATTTCTCCTCCTCACGTTGGTTGCCCCTCTTCTCACATGTGCTTCCCTTCCCATGCCTTACTTTGTTCACACCTTCTCTTTGCCTTTTACTCCTACGTGTTTCTTTCTTTCATGCATTTGATGGATGTTCCTAGCCTACTCAAGGATTTCCCTCTGGTTCAAGAAAGAATAATACTAGGTAGGGTTGTGGAAATTTAGCTTTCAACACTTTCCAATCGCATCTCCTTAAAATTTTCTAAAGCCATTTCAACAGATCCATTTTTTGTTCACATCTCGCAAGCTTTCCATCCATGAGACCACATTTCTTTTATGGAAGTCATCCCTGAGCCTAAATGTGATTTCTCTCTACTCCATATTTTTGCATATATCCTTTCTAGGACAATAGTCATGACTTCCTTCTATGCCTTCCACTCACCCTTCGATGACTTCACCTCTTTCTCTACCACAAAACAAAGCATAATGAGAAATTTTTTGAAGGGTCATGGATCCTATTTATTTCCCTATGCATAGTATATGGTCCTCACCCCCTACAATTCTGGATGACCAAGAAGTGAAACCCCAAGCCATTGATTGCTCACATCGTATTTTTTGAAGGGTCATGGATCCTATTTATTTCCCTATGCATAGTATATGGTCCTCACCCCCTGCAATTCTGGATGACCAAGAAGTGAAACCCCAAGCCATTGATTGCTCACACCGTTCCCATGGTGTTCTCTCATTCATTGTCTTGCAACAAACTTTTCTACAAAAATACTCTTCCTCATGCCTTGATTTGCACTACCATTTCCACTAAGGCAGAGAGGATGATGACATCAACCCAGGGAATTTATATTTTCACCTACAACTACATTTGGTTCAATTTCTTAAGCATGTTCAACAATCAATTCCATTTTCGTTAGAGAGGGTGTCACCATAGGTTGTGGAGTCTCATTCTATATGCCCTTAAATGTCAGCCCAGATCAACCACCACTCCCCCTAATCACCCTCGTTTTTCTTTCAAATTATAGGTGGCATACCGATTATGGGTTTGGGAGTGGTTTTTTAAAATTATTGTTATCAAATAGATTTTCACCCTACTGAATACATGATTCAGAAATCTAATGATACATGGAAACCTTCTTCATATGTGGGTGATCTGAAAGAAGAAGGAATCTATAGAGTGAGCTGGTTCTCTGAATGATGGATCATATTCTAAGTATTTCTAGGGAAAGGGATAGAAGATGACTGAAACTAAAACCTATAACTAATATGATTTTGAATACTTGGTAATGATTTAATGATGATTCTGATCTCTTCCTCACAAACAGCTTTCAGAAAAATGCAATATCTCACAACCTCTCATGAATAATTAATACATAAATAATTTGCATGAAGACCTGACTTGAAATACAACATGCAACCTATATTTTGAACTTTCTACATCAATAATTACAGTCTTAGGGCATAACAAGGACTCTGTGAACAAAAATCACAAGATAACATCAAACTGAAATGGTAATTAAACACAAAATTGAGAAGTAGGAATGTTGTCTTTATTCAACTGAAGGAGTATGCCAAAATCTGTCTGAACTGAGTACAAAAATGAGTTTACAAGATCCAAAAGTGTAAGAGACAGAAACTGAAATCTCAACTGAAGAAGAAAACAAAACTAAGTTTTCTTCAAAATACAACCCTCAAGAAACCCTAATTCGAGCTCACAAGAAAAGCTCAAGGAAAAGGCCTCAAACTACCTCAAAAGTCTACATAAAAGTAGAAAAAAACACACTGCTTCCATGTTCATTCTTAAAAGCTCCTAAAAATAGACTAAATCTGCTTTTAAAGCAAAAAAAACACCTTATCTCTCCAAGAGGAAACTCAAATCTGAGCCAAGGTAGAAAATAAAAACAATCTGCTAAAAATAGCAAAGAGATAAAACAATCTGCTTTATCTTTGCTTTACATGATATGTAGATTTTCACAATTTGGCCTATTTTTGCAATTAAAGATTGCTTTGAAATATTTTGCAAAATACAGCTTAATTTCTATTTCTCCAATACAATCTTGATTTTCTCAAAAAAATCATAAAATATCTAGAATATCTCTTATCAATATTCCCCTTTTGAAAATAATTCCCCAATCCATAGTTGATTTCTAAAAAATCAACCAAAACAAATAATAGGTATGAATATTAAATTGATTTCTTTAAAATCAATAAAATAGAATTCAAATGCAAAATAAAAGCCAAAGCTTTTATTAGCCACCATATTTATTGGGCTTTGAACACAATATTTCAAAATGCCTAAGGCATTGAAATTGACCTTCACTATGAATTGGGACTTAGAGATAAATATCTCTAAATAAATGCTCAAATATTGGCATAAAGTGATCGAACCCCATGGTGCATTTTGACTTAGATAAATATCACTTCAAGACTAAGGAAAAATATGATCTAAGTTGAATTAGGATTGATAGTAAAACCAAAAGAAAAACCTAAAATCATTTCATTTCATGTTTGGCTTGGAGAGTGAACACTGCAAGAGGCACCACCATACTTAGGGTTTGACCTATGAGAATCCTTTTGATGATTTTGTGGTTGAACCTTCGCCAGATTTGATCTTTGCTACTCTGGTAAGCTTGACTGTCTCTTATCTATTTCTTTTTTTAACTCCTTTTGATGATAAAAAGCCACATAGGTCACAGTTGTAACATATTCCTAATGCAACTTTTATTATTTCTGTTTCTCCCTTCTCCCCCGCTGCCATGAGGGAGTTTGAGCTCTGAGTTTGGAGTTTCCTATGAATGTTCTAGCTGCCATGATGAGAGCTTGTCTTTGCAGCTTAGAAATTCCTTCAAAGATTCAAATTTTAACTTCAAATGGCCGATTCTTCAGTGATGTTTATGGTAAGTTGTCTTTATAGTATTTGCGAGCTCCTTTGCTTCACTTTTGAAATAAAATTTGGGCCTTAATGCCACGGCCTTATCATTTACCTGATATATTTTTCTTGTATTCTATATCTACTCATTAATGAATCCATTCGGCCACTATGTTTGAACTCGACCCCAAATGGGTTTCATCTTTCCATGAAGATTATGGGCCAACAGGCCGCGGCCATGAAATTCTTGTTAAGAGCTTTCTGAGTATTTTGAGCTTGACCCATCATGATTCACTCCTTCTTCTTTCAAAATTTTGAACAAACGCTTATATGGGTATCATGTAAAAATGAAGAAATCTGTATTCTAAAATGAACCCCAATATGGGTATTTTGGAAAATGAGAAAAAATCTTTGTGTTTTGATATTCATGTAAAACTGGCTTGACCCATGATGATTTTTACTTCTTTTGCACTTTCAGTTGCAAAACTAGACATGGGCATTCGTTATTTTGCAGAAATCTCACCTCCTCTCTAGCTCGTTCGACCCACTATGACTATTACTTTTCTTTTGAAATCTCCATGGTTTCCTTATAGAACCCTTCATGGGTGACTAGAAATTGTAAAAGTCATATTTTTTGTTCAAAACCCCAATGTGGGTGAGCTGTACTTTGAAGAAATTTGTGTTTTAAATTCAAACCCCAATGTGGGTGTATGGAAAATAAACAAAATCTGCATATTTTGTTATCTATGTAAAATTTGGGCTCCTTTTTGCATTCAAATTCTTCAATTTTTAGTATATGGGTATTTGTTATTTGTGAAGAAAATGTATTTCTGAATGTATTACTATTGAAAACCCTCACACAGGTTCATGAGATTCTAAAAATGTATCTTTTGTTTATATTTTCAATTGTCATCTCCATGTTGTTTCTTCCTTGCACACATAAATCTTTTGATTAAACCCGTAGATTAGTTTTCTACTTTAGACTTCTCATGCACTCACAACTACACTCTTCATGGATACATTCCAAACCTTCATTTAGACTTTGTCCTTTATCACCTTTGTTCATTCTAGAAATGACTTTTACTTGTTGTACCACTATTTGAAATACATGATAAATGAAGAAACAAAACTCTAAAAATAGTGTACCTTTGGACTATTTCATTCCATTGTCAGCCAAAATATTGTGTCTAACCCACTCGAACACTGTATTATGTACTTACAAGCAAGTTGATTGCTTCACCACTTAATGAATGACTAAACTGTTTATGCATTGATTAGATGCTATCACTATTTTTTATCTAGCACTCTTCATGCATTTTTATGCTCCATTATTCAAAACTAATTTATACCTTGCTTCCCTTTAAAATGAAAATATGAAACAATTCTCTTCATTGAGGTATTACGTATGCCTGTTCACTATCCTTGATTGAGAGAAAGGACATTGTAAGATGGGGTTAGAGAATCAAATAGAATAGATAAAGTGACAGCCAACACCTCTAAACTATTAATCCATCCAAAGAAGAGAAAAACAAAGTAAGAATAAGGAAAATAAAACATTAAATTAAAATACTCCCCATGCTTGAACTTGAATCACTTCTCTTGCTCTCATATTTCTCCTTTTGCAAATATGCCCTCAGATTTGTAGTGTAACTTGTGCAAATACCTGCAAATGATAAGTAGAAAGTTGGAGAAGAATAGTTGTTAAGCTGAAAATGGAGAAGGAAGGTTGCTTTTATAGACAACCATTTGAATGGACGGTTGAGATTAATCTTCTAGAAAGATTCCAAGATCAATGGATGGGAATTCATGAGAGGGATGTTACGAAATGGATGGTTGAGATTAAGTCTCAGAAAAGATGACAAGATCAATGGTCCAGAATTGATGCACCAAGAATATGCCATTCATGGAAAATCTATGACATTGATGGCTACGACGCCTGACAGCTATGACAGACATGCAAGACATGCAGGCTATGACATAAATGAATGTTATGATAGGGGATTATGACTGAGCATCTTTGACCAAGTGTTGCATAAATAATTTATTTTAAATTATTTATTCAAAAATGGAGGAAATGGACAAGTGGAAAATAAATTATTTATTCAAATTATTTATTTGAAAATATGAAAAGAGGAGCATTTAATTAAATTTATTAATTTAATTAAATGGAGAGATATAAATTAGACCTTAAATAATTAATTTATATTAACTATTTAATTAGGAGAGGTGGCATGGGATAGTTAAATGATTTTAATAATTATTTAACTATGGAAGAATTAAAGGACCATGGATAGATAAATAATTAATGGTAATTATTTAACTATAGATGAAAGATGACAAAATAATTAAATAAATAATAACTTATTTAACTATTGAAGAAGAGGAAGAAATTAGTGACACAATTAGTTTATTTAATTGGTCAGGATAGAATAAATATTAGAAAGTGAATTAATTAAATAATTATTAAAAATTATTTAATTAATAGAGGAATATAATCAAACATAATTGAATAACTAAAATTATTATCGAAGGACAAGGATGAAGAAAAAATGACGCTCGAAGGCTTAGGACATTTTTATGTGTCTACAGACACTATTGAACCTTGCATAATATTATGAATATGATGAAAAAAACTACTATGGCAGCAATGTTGAGATTTGCAATTAAATCAATTGAGCTTAATTAAATTAATTGTCCACTTGTAGCCTTCAGAAAGCACCCTCTATTTGTTATGAGTGGAACATTGGTTTGATGGCTTAACAAATGAACTCTACTTTACTCTTTCAGTTTTGTTTCCTTTCTTGATGAATATGATGATTTCACTCACTATCTCAGTCCACTTGTAATGGATAAGGGGCAGGATGTCGAGCTCTACCCTTGTGACAACACAATTTTCTCCACATGCTTGGTCTTCGAATGATAATCAGCTTCGTGATTTTTCCTATACCTACACAAAGAAGCAAATGATGTTAGCATAAAAAACAATATATCATGATATTGATGTCTCTTTTTCAGCCTATGTTTCTACACTTCACTTGATTGTTTCAGTGCATGATTAGTAGCATACTACATTATTGTTGATGGTTCATGTAGGTATATTCATAGTCGGAGCCTCTAACATCCCTCTCTTCCTTCCTATAGGTCAATGGAGCTCAAAGAAGACAAATAGTGCACCAATTATGCGCCGGCCATCAATCAATAGGAAATGATGATTATGTTTATGCTTATGTGAGTCCCTTTTATGCATCTTCCTTAGTGTAGGCTGTTGTTTATGATGCACTGTGACAGTCCCATCCACGGCTTGTGTGGATATTTGATTTCAATCTTATGCTTTTCCTTTGGAAAAGAAAGATGCATTTATAATACAATGTTGTATTATCATTTGAATTCACACAATCAAATGAAATTTTGTAAATATGAATTACTTTATGAAATAAATGAAAGCATTTGAAATGCTTTGTTGCTTATATGCTCAATATTTTCTTTCATTTGATTTTAAAATGATAAACAATATTTGAAACTCTGTTTCCTCATCTCAATGCACAACTGTAACTTATAAAATGATAAACAAGTTGCAATTAGCACTTTAGCGTATGCAGAAATAACTGTATTTTCCACTTTTAAATATAACAGTATTTAATCCAGCTCCATCAATTGAGCTGTAGCAAAAAATTGGTAATAATTAACAAGGCACCTCCTTTCATGTTTTATTTTTTTATCGATCTATCATTTGGATGGTTTAGAGAACTAGGATGTCATTCCTGCAAGCATCCCCACCATACTTGAGCCATTCATCTTAAATGTATGTTTTCTCCTTGATTTTATTATTTTCTTTGACCACACCATGTCCATACCTTCATCCATATTCATCTCCCCATGCTTTTGACTAAAATTTTAGTTTATTTACTTATTTAATTAATTTGTTTCATTCCCATGTAAAATGGGCCCTCATTGACAAGGATATGACATCCCTCCCCCCTTAGGATAAGTCATCTCAACTTATTAGAAGGGTCATTTTCTATTTTACTCAAAGTGTTAGGTTACTAGCCAAGTTAATTTCTTTTGAACTCCTTGTTCTCACCTATCATGGGGTTGGATTTGTCATAATTTTTCCAATTTGGAATAATTTTTATATGATTTAAGAGGGTGCATATTAAAAATAAACCCTTAAATAAGAATGTTTACTTAATCTCATCCTCCATTTTGAAGTTAGAGGTTGATTTTTCATGAAAAGAGGTCAATTTCATACAACCAAATACACATATTTATCAGTTAACCCTTGCAAAATACCAAAACAAAATGCATCAATTACCACTCTTCGTAGTTAAATACACCAAGTATTTATAAACTAATTTTTAATATATCATGATAGTTATGACATGACAAGGAGCAAGAGCATATACAATGATTGGGCTAGGGTCCTGATATAGCAATCATCAATGCCTTAACCTTCCACTACACACTCTAATTTTCATTTATAATGCACATATCAAAAATCCCTTTTGCACCCATCTAGATTTTATTTTTGGGTTAGGACTAGCCATCCATTCTTAGGAGCTTAAAAGTCCATTCAATAAATTCAAAAAAAAACCATACATGTTAAGTAATCAACTTAGTTATGGTTAGTTGGTAGTGCAAAGTAATATCCTTTAATCTAGAGTCAAGTGAGCTTCAGAGGTCCAGTGTTTGAACCCGGTTGCTCTGATAGCAATGTAAAATCCCCATCTCGAGCAGAACATTTTTTTTTTAATAACAATGCACAACTATCACTTAACCAACCAAACATATTCCTTGTAAATTAGAAATGTTAATTTCAATAGCTCTATGTTCACCATGTTAGCAAAAAAAATTAATCACCACTACTTATATGCTTATAGTCAAAGGTGTTAAGCTCAACAACTAGGGTCATTCCAAAACCTGCAACCTAAGCCTCAAGCATTTATGGTGACCCTGCCTACATATCCCCTCATGGGAATTAGAGGCATCGTATTTTTCCCCACAGTGATAGAGGGAGTTTGATCTCTACTCTTGTATGAGATCTATTATATCACCTTTAACTCATAACTATTAATTTAGTACATGCAAGCTATTAACAAAGTCAATTATAATATAATGATAGTAATATTACCATCAAGTGTTGGATCCATACCAATCATTAACAAACATTAGTGCAAAAACCTTCACAATATCCACATGAGGTCATTCATACCATAATCTCAAACACTATACACAATGGCAGCCATGAGCATACCCCCATATACACAAGTTGATTAGCTCATACACAGAACAAGTACAACAATGATTGGATCATAAATAGATCACAAGTATAAGAATGACTGGAACATACATGAATCATAAGTATAATGATGATTAGCTTATGTGTACATCACAAGTACACCAATGATTGTATCATACACATATCACATTTATATTAGTGATTGGCTCCAACATATATCACAAATACATACTGATGAGCCCCAACATACATCACATCCACACTAGTCGGTTAACACAACACAATGGCTGACACATCACAATGGCTAACACATGTGCATAATGCATCCCAAATAGAAAGAATATCAGTGCATTTCACAATACACTGTGTGTCTATCTTTTCCACTAGTCTTCTACACCATTGGACAAATGGGAAGAGGATTCGATGCATACCATACTACACTATGGGTTTTTTCGTCAACCCCATAGGGCTAAGTATATAGTCTAACAACTAAGAGGGAATTTGATGCATCCCATAGTACATTGCAGGTTCATCCACCTTCCCAAGGGTTTCCAGAAGTAGTGAACCTACCAATCCTAGTGGATTCTGACTTCAATCACCTATAGGCCACTGGCGACAAGTCTGTCCACCTAGGAAGAAGTAGCTCCCAACATATACCACCTAGTGACCTTAGTGGTATTGTCAACTATCATCTTCAAAAACCTAGGTAACACTTGGCATCGATCACTTCCATGCTTACCAGTGATAGCCAGTGAACCCTCTCAATACACAATTAGCCTCATACTACCGTTACCCACACAGATGGGTCCGTACCCATGCATCCGCTACGGTTGTATCATAATAAGGGTAGCCCGCTATCTTCACCTCCATTAAGCAAGTGAATGCTAACTAATCCCTAGTAGTAGCCCAAACATTGGTCATTGGCACAGTCCAATGATTGTTTGTCATTGCTCAAATATCCTAGAGGTTCACTCTTGGGCCGGTCATAACACAATCTCAATAAATAGATACATGTGCCTATAGAAAAAAACCTCTAGGTATCAAGTTGAATTAAACAAACACATAATAGATACATGAAACCAAAACGTGGTGGACTTTACCCAACATATACGCATAACCTAATACCTATTATATAAAGTAGTTAAATCCCAAGTTACTTCATTTTGTTTAATAGAATCCTATTATGTATTGATAGAAGTTATTAAATTCCCTTAACATGATCATACCCATTGGATACTCATTTTAGCCTCAAACTGAAGCTTATGGGGGAGGAAAGGTTAAACCATGTAGGAACAATCCCAACATCTAGGATTTATTCGCCTGCTAAACCCTCCCCCTATGGACTTGAAGTCACAAGGGAATCCTTCACCCAAGGACCATCTATGTTCCTACTTCCAAACAAGTCAAAGTCACACGTAGTTCTCCTCACATAGTCTCTCAAGGATACCTATGCACTAGTTCCCAATTTAGTGAACTTAAATATTATGGCACTTCCATCCATGTAAAATGAGGTCTCCAACTGAATCTCACCTCAGTTATTCTTAATTATTCAACAACCATGCAATTCCCCCCAAATTCTAATTGGGTTAATAGCTACCATGAGCCTAAATGGTAAATTACCTTTACAAAATCTTGAGTAGATAGGGTTCTGTAGCCCACTCACTTAGACACAAAATTACTGCCCACAAGGAAATTGGTGTTAAGTTACTTTACCGTGATTTGATAATTCTGTAAGGATTTATTCATGTCAACCTCTAAGGTCGAGGATGAAACCCAAGAGTATTCCATCCTAATGGAGTATCAATTACAAAATAAGTGAATTTCCACTTCTCAAACTAGTTTAATTGCTTAGCGATTCTATTTTTTTTTTCAATATATAGTTCTAACTTTGGTAATTCATTTCTCTCTTATAGAGTAACAATATGTTACTAGGATTAATCAAAATGAACCATTATGATTATCCTTTCCACTTTATTGGCAATAATTAAAAACCTTCTCTAAACATAATCAACATTTGAGTCATATTAGAGACAAATGGGAAATACCATATCCTTAAGATCCTCATATGAATATGTAAACTTGGTAATATTAGTAATGCCCTTAACCCTCAAATTTCATTTTCCTTCCAATGTAATCCCACATTCTTATAATAGTTTAGTTTATGGACTAGATAATATTTGCACTTTTTAGTTATAGCTAAATACTTCTTATAATTTCATATACCAATATGCTATGATATCAAGCATATTACAATATTTTCTTGATATATTTATTAAATATCGTAAAATCAAGTTAAAAACTCATCCGCTAACCTTAGACTTATTAAACAAACTTCAAATCATATATCCTTGAAATAAATGATAGTTTCATTCTATTTAATCATAAAATAATTTGGTACAATAGTTTCATTAATGAAGTACTTATCACCTACATTATTGATTGATTGTATTACAAATCTTGTATCAGGTGTATTATATATTTTTGGATAATATTACAAGGTGTTCTTATCACTTGATATTTAACCTAGACTTCCTTGTCATCAAGATTCACTTAGAGTCTCAATATAGTGCTTTATTGAACTCAGGGGTGAGATACTATTTTGGTCTCTCACCATTTCCTACTCAAGATTCCACACCCAGATATTGAAACAATCATCCCTTGGCTATAGAAAACTCCTTGTTTAAGAATTCCTAATAATCCTAACCTTCACACATCAATTATAATAGCAATTGAGATCTTGGGAACCCTACAAGATATTAGTTATCCTTAGAACTTGGTTTTCACAAAACTTATAAGGAATGGTTTTTATTTTATTTAATATCATTTTATATTGTTGCCTATATGTATATGAACCATGTTACCGAAATTTGCATCATTCTTGCACTTGGTTATAAAATTACATCATAATTAAGAATAAAAAGATATACTATTAATTTATTGATTATTAACTCTTGATCATAACAGGAATCACCTTGAGTTAATAATTTTTAACTATAATAATGAATAGATTACCAATTTCTTTTACTTTTAAAGGGTACCATATTATTTGAAGTTTAATAATAGTCGTAGTCATTTTCTAAGAATAGAATATCATCTTAAGCCCTTGATCGTTAATAAAAAATCATATCCCACATAAATATTATAATATATTCTTTAATAATATATTAACAACCTTCACTTATGTTTACAAAACATAACAAATGGAAATTTGATTGATGACTACCCAATATTCTTTTTAGCTCTTTCACCCCGAGATTTTGCAATTCACACATTTATTTGACATCTCGCTTATTACCAAAGTACGATGTTGAGTTAAGGAAGTAGTATTAAGAAAATACCTTAAGCATACAAAGAAAGAAATAACTCATCTATAAATAATGTGTGGTTGACCTTTCCTGTGCGTTGGGGAATCTAAGCTCTCATTTCTCCTCCTCACGTTGGCCGCCCCTCTTCTCACATGTGCTTCCCTTCCCATGCCTTACTTTGTTCACACCTTCTCTTTTCCTTTTTTCCCTGCGCATTTCTTTCTTTCATGACTTTGATGGATGTTCTTAGCCTACTCAAGGCTTTCCCCCATGGTGCAAGAAAAGATAATACTGGGTAGGGTTGTGGAATATGGCTTTCAACACTTGCCAATTGCATCTCCTTAAAAGTTTCTAAAACCATTTCAATAGATACATTTTGTGTGCACGTCTCGCAAGCTTTCCATCCATGATACCACATTTCCTTTACGGAATTCATCCCTGATCTTGGAATTGATTTCTCTCTGTTCCATATTTCTGCATATATCCTTGCTAGGACAGTAGTCGTGACTTCCTCCTCCGGCCTCCACTCGCCCTTCGATGACTTCACCTCTTTCTCTCCCACAAAATAGAGCATAATGAGTAGATTTCTGAAGGGTCATGGATCCTCGTTATAAATCCCTATGCTAAGTGTATGCTCCTCACCCCCTGCAATTCTATACGACCAAGAAGTGAAACCCCAAGCCATTGATTGCTCATAGTGTTCCCATGGTGTTCTCTCCTTTGTTGCCTTGCAACCAAATTTTCTACAAAAATCCTCTTCCTCACGCCTTGATTTGCACTCCCACGTCTGTGCAGGCATAAAGGATGTTGACATCAACCCAAGGAATTTATCTTTTCACCTTCCACTACATTTGGTTGAAGTTCTTAAGCAATTTCAACAATCAATTCCATTGCCAGTAGAAAGGGTGTCGCCATAGGTTGTGGAGTCTCGTTCTCTATGCCCTTAAATGTCATGCCAGATCAACCACCACCACCCCAATCACCCTCATTTTTTCTTTCGAATTAGAGGTTCTATGCCAATTATGGGGTTGGGAGTGGTTTTTAAAATTACCAAGGCACCTCCTTTCATGTTTTATTTTCTACCGACCTATCATTTGGATGGTTCAAAGAACTGGGATGCCATGCTTGCAACCATCCCCACCATATTTGCGTCATTCCTATTAAATGTATGTTGTCTCCTCAATTTTATTATTTTCTTTGACCATGCCATGCCCATACCTTAATCCATTTTTGTCTCCCCATGCTTTTGATTGACATTTTAGTTTATTTACTTATTTTATTAATTTGTTTCATTCCAATGTAAAATGGGCCCTCACTGACAGGGATGTGACAACTCGCACACTAATGGATAAGGGTGTACCCTTTATTTAGATTCTACCATAGTGTTGGAAGTTTCTTTTGAATCCCATTAATTAACAATTAGGCATATTTTCTTAAGATATGATGTCATTTCATAGTGAATTGACACATGAATATAGGAATTGTTATTCTTGAATTTCAAATTATTTGAAGAGCCATGCCATTGTTTTTCATGTACTAACTAATTTCCTTGTCTCCATTACTTTCATAAGAGAAGAGAACACAAGTTGCATGTAGCTTGAGAAGAATTTTTTTCATGAAGTAGAATAGGTACCATGAGGAAAATAGATACCAATTAACATAATTGAATACACTAATATCATTCATATATAATTTGATAAACTTATCTCAAAATTTTACTTATTCTATATAATTAATTTTATTCAAAATATCACTTTTAAAATGAAATCAAATTAAGTTGATTTTCATCAAAATATAATTGAAATCCATACTTATAATATGATTTTAATAAAAAAGAAGGGAATATATATAACCCCAAATCCATCACATGAATAATAGAAATAACCTATAATCATCAACTAACTACTTCACCATTATAAGCTCATAAAAAAAATTATTCTAAGTTTAGTATACATATCCATACTAACCCATCATCATAATAAAAAAATTAAAAATATAAAGTCTAAATTCATAAGTTTTAATATCCAAATTCAGTCAAATAGGTGAAAATGAAATCATAATTAAAAAGGTGAACATCCCACACTTGGTTTCCAACATAGTCCATCATTCAAGTTTTGTTCTATTTTTTTATATGTACTTCCATGTTCTATCAATACACCATCCACTCATGTATTAAGAGTTTAATAAACTATATATTTACTACATTTATACAAGAAGAAAATATCTTACTAATTTTATTTTAGGTCTCAAATGGTTACATGGTTTTAAAGTGTAGTGTAACAAAATGCATACCCTTGCATTTTCACACTTGTTTGGGCCCACCTTGCTTTATTTATCCCTATTTATGTCTTAATTGGTCCTATTTTGCATCCACAAGCCCAATGAACTATATCTTTTTTATGGCTAATCTTGACAAACATCTAAGGGTAAATGATCATCTAATGATTATGTCTAAGTGTGCCTAATTTTTGGGTCACGTTTAAGACGCCACATGCGTCTTTGTCCCCCAAAGGTCTTGGGACCCTCACTTTGAAAGCACCTAAATAGGTCCCTTTTTGGAGTCTATGCCCGAGTTTCATGCCTTGGGACTAACATGCCACCTAGGGTGTCTTAGTCCTCCTTGGCTTATTTTTGGGATTTAATTTCAAATCTTGGTGGGATTTAGCCTCCTTTAATTTTAATGAATTCATATTTTGGCTTGTTGTGGTGTAATTTTGGGATATTAAGCTTAGATAAGTATAAATACAAGGTTCCTTCACACATTTCACATCAAGTCTTTTGTGAGAGCATTCCTAATTGTAAATTGGAGTCCATGAGAGCATTAAAGAGAAATTCATCAAGCATTTGGAGTCATCATCAAGATTCAAGCATCATGTCAAGGGATTAGTGCATTCATTCATGTTGTTGAGCCAAGATTGTGGATGTAGCATTGGTGATCTATTTGCAACCATTGTTCGAACATCATATCCAAGGATCCAAGACCTACATTCTTCATGGCCACTACATGGTAGATTGCAGATTTGCTTTACAAAATATCATCCAAGGTTATATCATTTACATATTTCATATTTCATGCTTCATTTAATTCATTTCATCATTTGGTTTAATCACCAACAAGGGGTTTGACCAAGGAAAACCCCAATTTTCTAAAATCTACATCCCCAAGGTACATACCTTTCAAAGAATCAACTCCCACACTTTGTAACTGAATCTCCTACACCATTAGAGCCCTTCTACTCAATGCATCTTCCACCTTGTTAGATTTCCCATTTTTATGCTTAATGGTGAAAGTAAAATCTTGCAAATATTCAACCCATTTAACATGCCTATCACTGAGTTTATCTTGACTATTTAAAAATTGGAGGGCATGATTGTCAGTATAAACTATAAACTCCTTAGGAAGTAGATAATGTCTCCATTTCTTTAATGCTTGCACCATTGCATACACTTCAAGGTCATAAGAAGAATACCTTTTCTTGGCTTCATTCAATTTTTCATTAAAGAAGTCAATATGCCTATTTTCTTGACTTAGGACAACACCTATGCCATGGCCACTTGCATCACATTCAATGGTATAGACCTTATCAAAACTAGGCAAAGCCAATATAGGCTGCTCAGCCACCTTTTTCAAATATTGAAAACTCCTATCAGCTTCACTAGACCAAACAAACGTCTTCCTTTTATCACCCTTAATAGTATCAATCATAGTAGCACAAACATGATTGAATCCTTTTTATAAATTTTCTATAAAAACTAGCCAAACCATGGAAAATCCTTACTGTAGCCACTAATTTGGGTGTAGTCCAACTTAGGATATCCTCAACCTTACTTGGATCCATCTTTAAGCTGCCATTGGTGACCACAAAACCAAGATATACCAACTTTGTTTTCAAGAACTCACACTTCTTCAAATTTATCATTAGTTTCTCTTCGTGTAATCTTCTCAAAACTAAATCCAAATGTTGCAAATGTTCTTCTTTAGTCCTACTAAAAACAAGAATGTCATCAAGATATACCACAACAAACTTACCAATGAAAGATTTGAGCACTTCATTCATCAACCACATGAAACTACTAGTTGCATTTGATACACCAAAGGGCATTACAAGCCATTCATACAATTCTTCATTTGTCTTAAAGGTTGTTTTCCATTCATCACCAGGTCTGATTCTTATTTGGTGGTAGGTAAAACTTTAAGAAACCCCCCCTCGGTGAAGGTGTAATATCCTAGCAAATCTTGTATACTTCTTGATAAAAATATTAATTTTAGTGGCAATTTTTTTTGTTTTTCGTGAAAAAAAATAATGTCCATTGGAAAATATTTTCTAATTGCTAGAAGTCTATGGAAAATCTTGTCGGAATGCAAATTTTTTAAAACCACTAAAATTTTTCCATTGGCGATTAAAATCTATTTTCAAACCAAATAAAATATTTTGATTGTCGAATTAAACCTGTTTTCAAACCAAAAAAAATAAAATTTGTTGGCGATTAAAACTATTGTTCAAACTAAAAAATAAAATTCATTAGCGATTTAAACCTATTTTCAAATGATTAAGAAAAAAACATTGGCGATTTAAACATAATATCAAACTAATAAAAAAAATGCAGTGGTGAAGTGTCAGTGCAAGTTTTCCTAACCTTAGTTGCAAGTCTTTCTTTGTCATCTTTGTAGTTGGTAAGTCAGACGTTTTGAAAACTTTGAAACTTCATACTTTGGTTCTAAGGTTCCAAGTTTCAGTGACCACACGACATTATGGACCATGACCATTCAATGAATTTTCGATGGACGGTTGTAGTTGCATTCTGGAAGTATATATCTCAAGCACTAGATTTGCAAATTGAAACCTCTGGAATTACACTAGAACCATTAGATTTTCAAAAATCAATGGTTGAGATTTTATTAATTATTTACGTCTGTCAGTCATCCTGCTCTTGTTTACTATTTAATATTGCCTAAGTCAGACCAAAATATTTTATGACAAAGCCTTAAATCTTAACTCTTTAATTTTGAAGGTCGAGTCTCATCAACCTAGCGATGTCCCCATTTTAAATTATGCACGTGCATAAAGTTTGTTTTAAAAGAGGGACCGTTCAATGAATTTTCAATGGACGGCTATAAATGCATTCCAGAAGTAAATCCTTGAAGTACTAGACTTATGAACTGAAACCTCCAGAATAACAATAGAACCATTAGATTTTCAGAAATCAATGGTTGAGATTTTATTAATGATTGGTTTCAGAAATCAACATATAGTTTTGATCATAAGTGAGCGAAATTTATTGTGACTTATTAGCTAGGACATTGATAATCATTAAGGTAAAATGAGACACTTAATTCTCTCTTTTCAATGCATCGAAGTACTCTACCTTTCATTTATTCTATTGAAATTCTCAATTTGGTTGTGGCACTGGGCGGCAGCGCAGATTAATACCATACGAATAGCCAGAGTGATTGATCAGATAGTTTTATATTGAAAATTGCATAAAGTACTGTAGAATCGTAGATGATGATGTCAATAATCTAGTGATTTTGAGAATCGACAGCTTATGTGGCACTGTTGATTTTGACAATTGACAGCTTCTCAGCTTGAGCTACAGTTTGCAACCTTGCATGTAGCCAGCTTGAGGTACCGATTTAGTTGGATTTTTGGTTTGTGTGAATCCCAATTATTACTAAGTAGTCAGTAGTAATTATACACAACCTCAGAGCTCACACGTGGCATGTGTCAGGTGTACAAGGTACCAGGTTGGTAGTGGCACTTTTGCAAAACTTTTGGCAGAACTTTTGGCCCATAAATAAGGATAGTGATCACAACTAAAATCATTCATTTAATTGTCATAAGGGTCTTCATTTTGTAGGGTTAATAACTTAATAAGGATTCAGGAAGAAGATGATGCAGTATTATTGGGGATGCTCTAAATTCTCCTACCTCCAGTTATGTAGTTACATAGTAAAAGGCCAATTTCCTTCAAGTTCAGAATGGGTGGAATAGGAAAGAAGTTGATTTGGTTCACCTGACTTCTCAGATAGGTTTTGAACTAGGATGAGGAGCTCTAATGGACATACGTGTTATCCCAATGCATGGAGGTTGCAAGTAGAAGATGGGAGTAGTTTTACTACCCCTCATTGTCTACATGGTTTCCCTGGCAATTCCCATGCATTTAATTTCAGTGCTCATCTTCTACATGGGAGTAGTTTTACTAGCCCTCATCTTCTACATCAATCTAGTTCTAAAAGGGGCTAAGTACATTTTGTATCTCCATAGCTCCCATTTCACTAGTTTGATCAGGCCCCCTTTCCCCATGCATTTATTTTTAGAGCGTACGGCTGACTTGACAAGTCCCATGTGTTTATTTTTAGAGCTCATGGTTGACCTGACAAGTTCCATTTATTTTCAGAGATACATGTATCACATTTACATTTTCAACTTTTCACCAACAGTCTAGCATAAGCTTGGCGCTTACACTTACATTTCTATTTGTACTATGTAATAATGTGACATTGTAATTCAGTTGTAATAAAATAAATGGTTGTGCTATTAATGTGACATTATAATTCACTTTATTAAGTCATTCTCAAGTTAAGTGCTATTAATGGTTGTGCAATGTGCTATTAATGTGACATTGTAATTCATTTTATTAAGGCCTTTGAAATGTTAAGTTTTCGGCCCCTTGGCCTTGATATCAATCCTAGCACATTAAACTTTAAAGCAAATTTAAAACACATGTTTTATGTTTATTATTTATATCATAAATTACTAAACCGTTCAATGAACATTTGATGTATGGTTGTAGTTGCATTCCAAAATGAAATGCACAGAGTACTACACTTGTGAACTTAAACCTTTGGAATCACCCTATAACCGTTAGATTAATGGAGATCAATGGTTTATAATTTTTTGTCAATGCAGGAGTAAATCATTGTTTTTAATGGCTTGTTTTAAATGCTATCATCCATGTACATTGTACTACCTAATTATGTACTATGTAGTTCGTAAGTAACAAGTAGAAATTTTGGTGTCATTCAGTTTGCTCATTGTAGTGCACCACCCTATTCTGGGTTCCATAGTTCCACTTCCAACAAAGCCATTCTAGTAACCCAGTTTCAAGCTTCAACATAGTTTCAACTTCAAGAATCAAAATTCAAAATCCAGGTAAGTTAAAGAATTCTTGTGGCTATGTTTCATCGCTTGACGTTTCTTAAAATATTATTTTGTCAAACTTTGAAGTTTAGGTTTAGGGTTAAGAGGCTTAAGAAATAAGAGAAATTAAGGACTAATAGGGAATTCACAAATTTCATATTGTTGATTGTATCAGCATGTCTTCCACCAATAACACTAGAGCAAAGTTGGATAAAAAAATACATTATGCAAAATTGCTTAAAACCCCAGGTTTCACTGATGAATACCATGATATTTATGATCCTGAAACCTATGGTAGGCATACCTTAGAACTTATATTTTTATCTGAGAATAAGGTTGCAAATCAAATTCAATTTCAAGTTAATAGTATCAGTGCACTGTGGGTAACTGGATTAGGGAGCATGATGTTACATGAGGTTTTCCCTTGCCTAGAATTTATCATGGTCTATGCCCTAAATTATGATGATAACAAAAGAGAAATTGTTAATAAATATAGCAAAGAAGAATTGTTATCCATTAATGCACAACTTTGAAAAGTGTTGGCCTTGGGGTTTACAACCGAAGAATTTTGAAATGTCCACATTGACCTAGAAAAGCTTGCTAGTGATTATGAAGTAGTGACAAAAAGGATTTTTGCTTTGGAATATGTAAGGAAGATGTAGAGTATTGATGAAAGACACTTTAGCGGTCAAGGGAAGAAGACCTTATTTCCTTCTTTACCTTTTTCATGTGGAGGGATGACATTTGAGAGAAAAGCATTTAGTGTGGCACATGATCTTTTGAATTTTTTTGATTTTGATGCTATTTGTCACTGGCAGTATGATCCATGTGACACCATTAAATTGATGATTATGCTCAATAAGAATGTTGGAAGTAGAATTCAACATCAAAGTAAACCCTAGCTTGAAAACTTGAGAAACAAGGATTCTTGGGATGAGATCAAAGTAGCAATGGAGAAAAGTGTTGTTGAGAATGGTATTTCTTTTGAATAATTGTTAGCAAAAATTATGGCATTGCATCAAAAGAAAATTAGGAGGTACAACAATTTTTATGAAAAAAGTCATAAACCATCTAGTAGAGTAAAAATACCAGATTCTATAGAGAAGGAAGTTATAGAAAAAAAATGGTCACGATCAAAAGTTACTTCCTTTTGGTCTATGAGGAAGGACCTAGGTGATCCAAGAGCTCTTGCAAAGTATGGAAATAATGAAGAAGATCTTGAGTTTAACAAATTATGGAATATAGAGCATCTGAATGAACAAGAAGATGAAGAAAGTGATGATGATATGCAATAAGAAAGCCATGTCAATTTCAAACTTCATTTAAGTGGGGCCACAAAAGAAGCTTTTACTATAGGAGCAGCCATAGCTAAAAAAAGGGTTATGAAGGTGGTCCTTTGGGGTCCCAAAGACAAGACCCTTGGATGATAATAGATGTAGAGAATAGAAAACTAATTGATAAATCTGGCCTTGGGGTTGGAGGTGAAAAAGTTGACCTAGGGTATACAGGTCAATTTGTTAGAGTTTCAAGTTCAAATCCTCATCCTCATGGTCAGACACAATCACAACTAGGACATGCCCATGGTGGAGGTCTTAGTGCAACTGGCACTGCCTCTGGTGACAATGGTATGGGTAGTAGTACTAGTAGTGGTCAACATGTTCTGCAATAGAAAATTACACACAAGAGGACAACACAATATACCATAGAAATAGCAGGCGATCAAGGCATACATAAAAGGCAAAGGATTTTGACAGGTACAACTCCAAGTCACACTACCAGTGGATCCACCACAAAGGAGTTATTTCCAGGCACTCCCCCAATGCCAGTTAGTCTGGTTGTGACATAATTAGCAACTACAAGTACTCCTATTCCTTTGCCATTCAAGCATTCCATTGTTCCTCCATCCTCGGGTTTTGATTACATTGAAGATTTTAAAAAGAAATCATAATTGAATAAAAAAGAAAAGAAGCAACTAATGGAGAGTTCGTCTACTCTAACTTCAGAGCCTACAACAACCATGGTATTAACCACATTTCACACAAGTAAAGAAATCATGGAGTACACAATTCTTGTTCCCATAGTTCAAAACAAACCAACAAATCAGATGGCTCCATCTAAATTCGAGGTGAACAATTTTCAATTGGATTTTTCTGGACTCAGAAATACTAACAAAATTAATGTATCAAAGAAGAACAATGAATTGGTGTACACATCATTCCTAAAGAAAGATAGAGAGAAAAAAAGGTTGTAGACTCAAATTGAAAAGTTACAGGCAGATCTAGCAAATGAGAAAGAAAAGAGGAAAGCAATAGATAACAAGAGCAATGAATTAGAAAAAAGAATGAAAAAAATTGCCTCTACATTAACAAGCAAAGATGATAAGAAGAATGAGACTACAGTGAATGAACTAAAGCAAAGGCTAGATGAGAGAAACAAGAAATATGATGAGGAAAAATCCACTTCATAAAAATTAAGACTAAGCATTGCAAATGGAAATGTGTAGTGGGAACAAAAATTGGAGGAGAGAAAAAGAAATGAAAGATTGGAGGCAGAGCTACTGGAAGCAAAAAATGAAATTAAGTCTTGTCAAAATAAGTTATCTTCATTTTGTAGAGAAACAATGAGGCATATGAAACAAAATATCTGGGATGAAATAATGTAGGGGATTGATCATTTGTGTGACATGTTTCAATTGATTGATACTATTAGACAACATCATAAGAAGCTCAACAAATATTTAATGGAGAACAAAAATGTGTTGGCATTAGAGAAATCAACAAATCAAATTCAAAAAATAGTCTACAAAGCCAGTGACAATGTTTTGAAATCAAAATGGATTACAATCGGCTTGCCACATAAATGACATTGTCATTTGTCATTGGAAAGTGTTTGAGAATGTGTGAAACAGAGAAATATTTGCATTTGGCTCTAGACAAGATGAAGAAGGTGGATGAAAAGTTAAGGAACTTCATAGAGCTTGGTTTACTAGAGGCTTTTGACACAAATGGGTGATTTGTTGGATGGAAGGATTTCAGAAAGAAGATGGAGGATGCAAGGAAGATTGATTTGGACCAATTTCCTCAAAACCCAGATGTGGTGACCTATTTGGATTCCATCAAACCATTCCTAACCCTGAATGCAAAATTGACTAAAGAATCCAAGACAGGTTCCAATTTGAATCATGAATTGTTAACAAATCTTCAAGTCAAACAACATTAGTTAGAAAAAATGACAATTCCAACACCTAAAGAGTGGAAGTTGCAAGAAAAGGTGATGCAGTGATTTAATTTTTGATAATATGAGTTTCCAAGTTCCAACTCAGCTCTATGTAGAGTTGTCTTTGAGCAAGATTTTTCATTTCCAATGACTCTATGTATTCCTTCATGTGATAATCAATTTAAAAGCTCAAATTCAGACTTCAGTAATGTGTTGATGTTCAATTATCTGTATTATTTATTATATCATTTGAAGAAAAAGTCTAGTAGTGGTTTCAATTTCTAGATACACTTTAAACGATTGTTGATGTTCATTGTTGTATATGCTACTAATACTATTGCTAATATGCTACTCATACTATTCACGCATCAATACTCAATCTCCATGACTACTTAGCATATCCACTAAGCATTTATATGAATTCATGCTTTAATGATTTAATCAAGGTACTTTAACTGGTTCATTAAACCAGAGCCAAAATTAAAACATACATCAATGAAATTGCATAATATTAATGACAAAGAAGATTAATGAAAGATCATTGATCAGATTTCATTAATAATTCATGTAAAATGTTACAGCTGGAGAGACGATAGACTCAAAATAAGGGAGCAAAACAGGCTTAGTCGCTAGTCCTCAGAGTGTTATAACATTGTCACGGATTTCTAAATTGTCATAACTTTGTGATTCCCCGACTTGGTTAATGGTTCACTTTGTTGAGTTGAAAGTCTTTCTTGGTCATCTTTCTAGTCGGTGGTTCACTGGGTCAAAGGTTTCAAAAACTTCAAAACTTCAGACTTTGGTTCTAAGGTTCCAAGTTTCAGTGACCATGAAACATTATTGACTTATCTTTCCTTTCAAAGGCGCCATCATCTGACACCTCATTGAATGCTATGTACAGACTAATATAAAATATAAAATATCACAATTTCATGGAATAAGACATAAAATATCATCAACTACAGTTTGACTTTGGAATATGATTCATGAAGTGCAATATAAAATAAAATATCATGAAGTGCAATAATTCACAATTTCATTGAATACAATATAAAATATCATCAACTACAGTATGGAACAATGGAAACTAATCCATGAAGTGCAGTATTAATACCTAAAATCTGATCAATTATCTTCCATTTCCCAAATGGCATCAGGGTCCTCAAACTGACGTTCATCATCAAATAATATAAAAGTGTCATCTTGAATTTGATTCCAAGTCTGCTCCTCATTTTCTTCGGATTGTGTCTCAAATTCAGCATTCATTATGTCATTTTTATCAATGTCATCTATCTGAGTCCCATTGCCATTGCCAATGCCACCAATACCAACCTTTGGAATTGGAGTGTTGCACAACCCAGTCCCTCTTCTTTCACATGTTGACCTCTAGATTGCGAGTGCCCTTTCAAAAGGAAATTTTTTGACATTATACACAGTTCCTTTCATCCTCAAGCAATTTTCCAAATTCTTGTCTAGTTTGTTTATTAACTTTGATTTCAAATACCCCAATGTACTGAAAACTCTCTCATCCTCCACCAGCCCCAATATCATTGTTTGACATAAATCAACAAGTTTGAAATATTTTTATATCGAACCACATAATATTTCACTCAGACATAAGTTTGTCTAAACCTTTTTTATTGATCTTGGTTCAAAGGCCTTGTCCTTTCCCATGGATTTATATTGGTCCTTCATAGCTATTGCAAAATTCCTACATTGTTTTCTAAGCTTAGCTTCATCTAAAATTCCTTCTATTTTTTTCTCATTGTATGTTACAGTTTTCAAAAATTGTTCAATCAATATTTTTACCTAAGAATGAAAATATGTTGGGTTATCTTAGTTTTCCCAAAATTGAGGATACACAATACTCATGGCTTCAAGTATTTCATGTCGAGGGAATCTTTCATGAATCTCTGAGGAAAGAGATTTTGAAATTTCCTTCAATTTATCACCAACAGATTTAACAATGCCTTGAAAATCTTTCGTGTTAACAACTACTTCTCTGGTAGAGCACCTAGTTGTCTTACATTGGTACATTTGTATCTCATATCCACGTACAAAGATGCATAAGTTCCCACTTGCATTAAACTATAAATAATTATCAGGATCATTCAAATTAATAATTTTTTGCCACATGAAATAATTTGGGCCATCTTGTGTTAGATCTAGATATAGATGATCAATGGCCTTGAAGCATGTATGTTTACGTAGATTGGCATATTCATTAATATACATAGTTCTATCTTGGGCTTTCTTCACAAGCTCGTTCATCACATCCAGTATGGGGAGAAGACTAGTTAAAGTGAAGAATGTCTCTATATTGCTTAACCTATGTAAGAGGTTAGGAGATTTGTCTACTATGTTGCGATGCTCGTACATCACTCAAATCAAGAATTAATATTCTGAAAGAACTCATTGCGCTGGTCCATGCAAGGAGATCCATCTGGTATCGACATCCTTGAGAACCTTGTTTCCTGGTGTTATTCCCTCAGCAAAATTTTGAAATTCTATGAAATGTTTAGGACTTCAGCAGAAGTATGCGTGGATCTCTCAGACTAGATTTTTGACTTTTCATGCTATAGGAAACTTGCTTACAATTTTGAATGCTAAATTCATTATGTGGGCCATGCAGTGAATGCCAAGCATGTATGTGCACAAGTAGTTTGTAACTTTGTGCAAAAACTAGTCCTTTGACCTTGCATCACTGCAGCTCCATCAGCTCCTACACACACCAACTTTTTGGCAATTGTCAACTCATCCATACCTGCAATTTCATTCAAATATTTCTTGACTAGTTCAAATATATTTGATGATGTTGAACTATCCTTCATTTTATGAACACAGAGAAGATGAGCTTGGCAAACATTTTTTTTGTACAGTATACAAATGCATACAGACCCAAGAAGTATTGTCTACTACAGTAACTTCATCTAAAGATAATGAAATGAAATTTGACTCTTTTACTTTAACCTTTAAATCTTCCTTTTCCATTGCAGCAAGATAGTTTTCCCATTCCCATCCAATGTTTACTGACCAATGTGAGTAGGGATAGTGAGGAACATTCAAATAAGATAATAAACTAGAATATTCTAGGTAGTCTGTCATAGGATGCCCTCTAGACAAAATATGAAAAACAACAGTCATCTGAACAGTTTTTGATAGATTTGTTGCTTCCATTGCTTTCCCAAATTGAGCATCAAGTATACCTTTACATGCACCAAGCTTCGACATTTTTTGGTGATGCACTTCATAATCTATAGCATACCTAACATGAAGACATTCTTCCTTTGATTTCCATCGTACAACTAATTGTTCCTTTCCATCTATGATTTTTTTTTCATAAACTTTACCAATATGCTTTTCTATAGTGTCAATCTTTAGCTGCAACGTCTTGTCTCTTCCACATTTCCAAGTACAAATTATACATCTGGCCAATTTTGCATTTTCAATATCATTTGATTTCCCCACTGTTTCAATGAATGGGTACTTTGACAACCAACCAAGTTGAAAAATCATTTTCATTTCCCACTCATGCCCCCTTTTTGGTTTATTTTTCCTTTTCTTGCTACCAACATCATCATCCTCATCCAAGTCAATTATCTCATTCTGGCTAACTGGGCCCAGGGTATCACTTGGAACATCTTCTATGGTATTGCTATCCTGATTTGATACATTTTGATTTAAATCAATGACAATCTCAACTTGACCTTCTAGTGGTAGTGAGGTATTGGGAATGCTACCAATATTTGGTGGAAGAGTTGATGATGTAGCTCCATCTTGACATGATGGATCAAAAGCTTTGGAAATTCTAAATTAATACTATATGGTACGTCTAATTTTAATTTTTTTGATGGCCTCCTAGTCTCTTCACCACCCTGAGGAGTGGTAGGAGTCTCTTCACTACCTTGAGGAGCCTAAGGAGTGGAAGGAGTCTGAGGAGCGGCATGAGCCTTACCACCCTAAGGAGTGGAAGGAGTTTGAGAAGTGGGAGGAGTCTCTTCACCACCTTGGGGAGTGGCAGGAGCCTTACCCTTGTTGCTCGAGTCACTTGACATATTGATCTCTGATTAGCTCAACATATTCATCTCTCAATTTGAATAAAAACTGGAAAAAAATGTCCGACAGAGAATAATAATATAGATCCCATTCCCTGCTCAATATCATCTTTAAGACTCAAGCAAGAATGGAAAAGAGATAAAGAAAATTTATTATTATAACTAATAACACTATGAAGAAATGATCACTCACCTTTAAGTCTACATTTTCGGCTTTGGCTGACTTCCGAATAAATGACACTTTCAATTTTATTTATTTATATTCAAGGAATGGATTAATAATATTCCTTTTAGTGATTTATCAAAGATTGTGTGAATGGAAAAGCAATAGGAATTTATAAGTAGTGTGATAAGTGTTGTTCTTTAAATATGGTGCAGAATCACATATCAAATTCAATACCATGGAATACAATATAAAATATTTGGCTTTTCCTAAACTTAGTCGCTAGTCCTCAGAGTTATATAACCTTGTCGTAGAGTTCTGAATTTTCATAACTTCACGATTCCTTGACTTGGTTGATGGTTCAATTTGTTGAGTTGCAAATCTTTCTTGGTCATCTTTCTACTCGGTGGGTCAGAGGTTTCAAAAACTTTGAAACTTCAGTGTTTGGTTCTAACTTCTAGGTATGTGCAGGATCATCATGGAAAAAACAGGGCCTTAAGTGGCAACAAATTCAAAAAAATCAGTGTTAGGCAACTTGACATAAATATTTGAATAAGTTATCTATATTATTTCAAAAATATGTAAGAATAGAATCTATAGAAAATTGAATGTAGTTTCTAAACTACTAGGTTTATTTTAAAAAAATCTATTTGGTGAAAATTTGAAATTTCAATGTAGTAGTACTTAAATTTCGGAAAAATAAGAAGTAGGTGTCTGCGACCACCCTAACCATAATAAAATGATAAATTTTTTTATAATATTTAATATATAAGTAGAGGACTCATGTTGGATGTGATCCATATTTTTTTGTAATTTTTTTCCAAGTAAATAATTAATTATGAATTTTTTATTACAAATTTTAAAAAATATAAAAATTCATATGTCGACCACCTTAACTTGGTCAAAACTTCATGAAATTTAATTTTTCTTTTTTTAATCCTATAGTTTTTGAAGCATAGAATGTGATGCATGTTTCAGATTCAAAAACTATGATACCGTTTGAAAGCTATAGATGATTTTCAATCAGCCTATCGATTAGGACTTTAGTCGTGATTCTAATATAAAATGAATAATAATTATTTATTAAATTCAAAGTAAAGCATAATTTATATTGGTGGAAATTTGAGAATCTCCTCTAAAAACCCTTTTCGTTTCATCAATTTTGGGTTAAAAAAAGTTGTCACCCACATACCCTACAAATACCCATAATATCGCCACTTTTTGGCCCATCATGATCCTGCACATACCCTTCTAACGTTCACTTTGTTGAAGCAAGAAT
Organism: Sequoia sempervirens; assembly: GCA_007258455.2. Classification (NCBI taxonomy): domain Eukaryota; kingdom Viridiplantae; phylum Streptophyta; class Pinopsida; order Cupressales; family Cupressaceae; genus Sequoia; species Sequoia sempervirens. Next base: position 139,769 of record VDFB02185326.1, read on the forward strand.
GGAAAAGAGATAAAGAAAACTTATTATTATAACTAATAACACTATGAAGAAATGATCACTAACCTTTTCAATCTATGTTTTTGGCTTTCACTGACTTCCGAATGGAGAAGTAGAACCTCAAAACCGAAGAAAATGTGTAAGAATAAATGACACTTTCGATTGTATTTATATCAATCTATGATTCCATATTTGGCGAATTCTACGGGATTTTTAAATGGTATATTAAAAATTTGGAAAATCTCGCATGCTTATACAATGATACGTTGTAATTTTCAAGAAAAAATGTGTCCTCAAATGTAATTAATTTTTAATGTTATTGGCAAAATAGGTCCTCATGAGCAACTATTTATAAATTTTAATTGGCGAAATGGGTCTTCACAAGCAACTATTTGTAAATTTTAATTGGTGAAATGGGTCCTGATACAATGTTCTTTTAATAGTATTGGTGAATATGTAGGTGTTCTATTAAATGCTTTCAGGATTCTAGGTGAAAATATTAGTCAGTCCAATTGAAATGTGTAGTTTGACAATGGAAATTTTTTTGCTTAAATATGCCTCATAAAAAAACTCATTGGCGAATGGACATGCATTGAACCTATAGTTCGTAAAATTCAAGAAATTTGGACACCCTATTGAGTGCGATAAATTCGCTAATTTCGACTTGGCCAATTCCTAGAATTCACCAAATTGGCGAAGATTTGCCACTAAATTTTTCCTTATTTGGTGGTAACCACTCTTGAGATCAATCTTGGAAAAGTAGTGTGCTCCACCAAACAATCCATTAGGTCTTCAATCCTTAGAATGGGAAATATATACCTTATTATGATATTGTTGATGGACCTGGAATCAGTGCACATCCTCCACTCACCTCCTTTCTTTGTGCTAGAACTGTGGGAACCGCACAAGGAATCAAACTCTCTCTAATTAGCCCCTTATCAAGTAATTCTTACAATTTCCTCTTAATCTCCTCATTTTTTTGTGGAGTCATCTTATAAGCAACTTTGTAAGGAAAACTAGACCTTGGAATGAAATCAATGTGGTTGTTAATGTCCCTCATAGGTGGCAAGGTGTTAGGAATCTCATAAACCACTATATCAGCATATTTCTTCAACAATGTCTTTACCTCTAAAGGAAACTCTTTAGTTTTTTCCACCATGATAGATCTATTCTTTACTATGATGGTGAAACCAACATTCTCCTCTTCCATTGTCTTTAGGAACTACTTTTCATTGACCAACATCACACTAGACCCTACATGGGAATCTTGGCTCTCATCTTTCAATGGTGTGAGGGTGTAAGAAACCCCATCCTTTTCTATGGAATATGTGTTTTTCCTACCATCATGGATTTCCTTTCTATCATACTACCAAGCCCTACCCAAAAGAAAATGGCAAACATACATTGGAACTATGTCACATAAGACCTTATCCTTATATCCCCCTATGTGAAAATCTACGCAACTTTGTTCATGCACAACTACTTGCTGCCCTAAGCCAAGAGACTTTTTATGGAGTGGCATGATGGATTATTTTCAACTTAAGCTTTTCTACCATTTCACCATAAACCAAATTGTCAGTACTACCAAAATCAATCACAACTCTGCAACATTTACCTAGGCACTCACATGTAGTTATGAAAAGTGACTTTCTCTGTGGTGGTTCCTTCTCCATTGGTACTTTGATCAAAGTCCTCCTCACCATGAGAGACTCGCCAAATTTTGGATCACCATTATGTGATGGAGAATTCACATTTTCATTATCATCTTCTTGTACAAACTAATTTCTTCTTTCTCCTCCAAATGAAGTGGTAGACTGGATTTTAGTACATTGCCATGCTTGATGGCCTACAAATTTATTGCACTTATAAAATTTCCTGGTGAATCCACTTGATCCTCCCCTTTGGCCTCCAAAACTACCCTAATTGTTGGGTCTTCTTCCTCTAAAGCTTCCCCTTGAGTCTGAATTTTGTTCTTGATTGTTACTTGTTTCACCTTGTGATCTTTGGGACTACCCCCTACCAGCAAACGTTCCTTTTCCTCTAGAACTCCTTCCTCTACCCCTGCTTTGCTTTTCTTGTCTTCTCCTCAACTTATCTTCAACCCTTATGGCCAATTGATGGTACTCTAAACCATCATTCTTGGGTTTGTGAGACTTAGTTCATCTTGTAGGTTGTATCTTAACCCATTGATACACATTATCTTCTACATGGCCTTCCCTTATACTCAATTTGTAGAACTCCTTTGTATAGGCCTTCACATCCATATATTTTTAGTTAAGGTTTTGTAGTTTCCTGAATAACTAAATGGCATTGTCACCAGGTAGGAATTTTCCTTTGATTTTGGCAACCATCCTATCCCAAGAGGTGATTTTAGATTTTCCCTTCTTTCTCCTCTCATCTTGTACATAGTCCCACCAAAATAAGGCATGTCCCCTCAATTTTGTCTTGGCCAACTTCACTCTTTGTTCTTCTGGTACATCTTCATATTTAAAGTAGTTGTTTGATGCTCCTATCCAATCTAGGAGTTCTTCATTGTCCAATTTTCCTCCATACACTAGTAAATCCATCTTTATTTTGGGACCTTCTCCCTTGACTTCCTTCAATAGCTTTTCCATTCTCAATTCATCAGAATCTAAATCTTCTTCAGACCCTTCTTGGGATTTTTTCTCCTCCCCTTCTTCTCCTGCTTGGTCACTCAAGTCTCCTATGAATACTCTTTTCTAACTTGTTTCAACTATAGCAAGCCTAGCTTCAAGGGCTTCTATCAACTTCCTTATTTGTATCATCTCTCTTGCATGTTTCTCCTTCATTTCATTCACCCCTCTGGTGACTGGATTCCCTTTTAGAGGCATTCTTGTTTCTCTTCAATTCAAAATTTTCCTCTTCAAACCAACCTATGCTATGATACCAATTTGATGCAAAGCATGGTTATGAAATGATCAAACTCACCCAAACAACCACTCACAAGAACCTTTAAACATCAATCTATTGGATTTCCTTCTGAAACTGCCATTGTTCCTTGTTGCCTTTTGCAATGACCTTTTTAGCCATAACTTGTGGAGAAGACATGATCCTCACATGATCCTAAAAATGAAAGAACAGTTTTAGATACCCTTTTAGCTCTTATAACACATTTGGAAATGATTTAGGGTTTATTTGTATGGCAGGGCTCAAAATTTGACTGTCTTCCTTCCTATTAGGCTTATTTAGGCAGTTAGGCTTGACAACAATGAGGTTTTGGCTTAAAAAGGATTCTAGGTTCATGCACACAGCTTCAAGACATCACACCAAGTCCCAATTCACTTCTCCTTTCTCAAATACCACTCCACAATAGTCGTTCAACAAATCCACTAAGTCTATAGGGTATTCTAGGTCTGATACATAGAGATATTAGACCTTCAAGGAATCTTCACACATGAAAACTTCCTCTCCTACCTCTGCAACCTTGGAACATGAAAATACATGTCAACATAGTCCATTCCACCAATTTTGAATGGTTTCTACTAGTGGAATGGAGAATTAAGCATTTTTTTTATCAATGGTTACCCTACCTAGGGTTTGGACTAGTTAGGAAAGAAATGAGAAAAACTTCCTTAATTATTAATGAAATTGTATGCAACAAAAATAAATGGAGAGTAGATTCACTGTACTTTCATCTCCAATTGATTTCAGACTAGTATAGGGTCATATATATCCATACCACACAACATAGCAACAAGAAATGTCAAAAAATGTAGAAAATAGAAGTATTTTTATTGCTCCAACTCCAAAACTTCAACAACCAGCCTTCTCTTGGATGATACAAGGCTTTTTAAGAATTCACAAATATGTTCCAATGGTCTCCAACTACATTTCAAATTATGGACTAACATAACATCATTATTTCCATTTGTGAAAAAAGAGTGCATAAAGTTTCTTGACAATATTATGCAACTTTGACATTTTTTGCATTTGTACACTACCTTGCACCTAAAGACTCAACCTAGACTCCAACTAACGTGAAATGGTCTAGAAAGACCTTATTACATGAAAAAAAAATACAACCAAAACAAAATTCCAAGTTTTGACCCTTAGAGGCAAAAATGACCTGTGGGTGCCTCTACACCATACTATAAGTTTGGAAAGTTTCAAGAACATCTATTTTATGCATCCAGGTCAAAAACATCAATTTAGGGCAGTCATTTTTGAAATCATTTCAATTACAAGCATCATTAGATCTAAAATTCTCACATTTCTAAAACTTTGTATAATATGGATAAAAGTACTTTTTACTTTTGCATATACAATGTTTACATTCATAAAACTTTGCATAAGTTTGATAAAAGTGATTTTCATTTTTTGATATACATTTTTTACATTCTTAAAGTTTTTCTTACATTGGATAAAATTATTTTTCATCTTTGGATATACATTGTTTACATTCTTTAGGAATTGCATGAGATGGTTAAAATTTCTTTTCTTTTTTGGTAAAACAATGTTAGTAACTTACCTTTCTAGGAACGTTAAGAAATAGTTCATATCCCCTCCCTATGAGAGTGTTTTAGTGAAAGAGAATACAACCTTGGAAAGTCCTAATTATCATATTCATTATTCTCCTAATATCTCTCCTATTCGTGAAGAAGATATTTTGGTGTTAGAAGAACCAACCAATGAGATTTTTGAGAATCCTAGTTGTTTCTCTCCTCCTACCTCTCTTAGTGAACAAGACATTGATGAACAAGAAGAATCAACCGTAAATGATCATGAAAATCACATTTTTTCTTCTCCTAGTGTATCTCCTAGTTTTGAAGATGATACTTTGATGTTAGAAGATCTAATCGAGGAAAGTCATGGGAATCTTGATTTCCTTTCTTCCCCTAGAGAAAACATTATTGAACAAGACAATTCAACCATTGATCATTCCCCTACCTGCTATAAATCTATTTTACAAGAACCAACCTTTGAATGTCATTAAAATTTAGTTTGTAGTTCTCCTAAAAACTCTACTCCCAGGGAAGATATCATGGTGTGAGAAAATATGAACATTGACACATGTAATGGGGCTTCCTTAGATGAAGATGATGAATTGACATTTGACTCCTCTTCATTAAGATATCATGCAAATAAGCACAATATTGTTGAGGTTATGACAACACAATTTGGATCTCCTTTAATTATTGAGCTTCCTAGGTCACCTCCCACTAGTGAATCACATAAGAAACTAAGAGATTTCTTGCAATCTACGGTATAATCTAACAATGTTTTGCAGTAACCAAGATATAACACAGTTACTCAAACATGTAGGGGACCACAAATCACTCCCGCAACATCACCATTTCCTTAACTTATTGTGCCTAGTGTTGATAATCTTAAAAATATTCCTACTAATATATCTGTGTGATCAACTATCACCTATATACAAGTGTCTATTTCAAGAAATATTACAAATAAAGTAAGAGGAAATACAATATTATATAAAATCAAACAATGTAACATCCTCCTTTGATCATATGCAAGTTACATAGTTAGAAATTACATTCCCTAAACATGAATTCCCTCACCTGAGACTCAAAACAAGAATGAAACCTTGATGATAAAGATGATCATTAATTAAACTGTAGTTAGGTGCACACTCATAGAAAATGGAGTAGAAACTAATGCTTGTAGCATTGACCTCCTAGAAAAAATTGGTATGGACAAGAGACTTATTCAACTTAATGATATTCATATTCATGATTTTGACAATGTTAATAGGAAACCACTAGGAAAGATCACATTACCTATTGAGGTCAGACCTGTAGTGTTTCCTACCCCTATTCATATCATGCCAAGATCCCTTTCATACAATCTTCTCCTAGGGATACAATGGATTCATGCTATGCAAGGGGTCCCATCTACTCTCCACCGTAAAATGAAATTTGAGTACAACAACAAGATATACACAATTGAAGTAGATGAATGAAGCTATGAATCACATGATCACAACACTTCCAACACTCTTAATACTTTCATTCAAAAATCAAAAGTTTAACCTATACAATTTGATGCTAATGCTTCACCTACAACAAACCTCTTTAGTGATAATTGGGGGTTGTTATATTTTATTCCTCCATTCAATAGAGAATCCAAAATATCACCCTCAAAATCCAAAGATTCATATACCAACGATTCATTTTTAGATATGATTTCTAATGATGATTGGGTTTTTACACCTCCCTTTGTAGGAGAGTGCAAAATATCACAATCTAAATAAAAAAAACCTTTAGTTTCATTTTCTCAACTTGGTTCTACAACATTACCCCATGGTGGTGATGGGGGCTATTTAACTCACATCCATCATGGGGGATAACACATAACTTTAAAAAGAATTTTTGTTCTCAGGAAGAAACCAATCCTTCTCAGAAGCATAAAACCCCTTCATCTAAATTCAAATATTGTTATGGTATTGGATACAATATCCCTCCTACACATTGATACAATGAACACATGAAGCAAACTAACGTACCATACTCTTTCAATAAAGATCTAGGTTTACCACCTTTATCTCCACATTCATCTAAAGCCTTGTCATTTAGTGTGTGTATGACATCTTGTGCAAATAAAGGAACATCCTCTAGTTTTGATCAAGAGAGTATCTTTTTGACACTCCTCCAAGATTGTTTGATATCCCTCCCTCCAAAAACACGAAAGAAATTCTACTACAAACACTCATTTTATGCATATCATAGAGTTCATGGTCATTCTACTAATGAATGTAAGGCTTTGAGTAGTAAAATCCAACATCTTAAGGAGTTTGGTGCTATTTCTTATGTTGGGGCACCTAATTCCTCTAATTGATATTGATTTTCACTCTAGAATGTTTCTCATCAATCATTTTGGCTCATCCTTGTCCTGTACTAAGTGGGGCCAAGGGGTTAGGTAGCCTTGTTCTCGTATGTCACCTGTCATTTCCTCTTTTTGCTAGTTGATCACCTTTCATATATATGTAAGAGCAAGCTTGGGATGTGGATGATAGGCCTTAAGTTGTCTCATATGTGACGTACTGAGTTATGCATTTTGGGGGCAACCCTCTTTTCCTTTTCTCATTTTTAGCTACTTTAAAGTAATTTCTCATAGCATGGTGTTAGAAATTTCTTTAAAGTGGGGGCATACATTGGCATTATTTTGACATGATTTCACTTGCATTTATTTCCATGTTCCTTGTACAATTTTATTTCTTCCAGTGATTTGTCCTTTTCTTGGTGGTTTCATTGGGTTTTGACTTCCTCCAAGAGTGTGATATTTCCTTGTCCTCTCTTGGAAACATTAGGCACAATGTTACCTAAGATGAGACCTTGCACTTGTCCTCTCTTGGAAACAAGATGAGACAGTTTTCACTTATCCTTTCTTAGAAACATTGGGTATGATGTTCCCCAGGATGAGACCTTGTATTTATCCTCTTTTAGTGACGTTAAGCATGATGTCCCCTAAGATTAAGACCTCACATGAACTAAGAAAAATCCCTTTGAAAATCCCTCTTTCTTGTTGTGTTTTATTTTAGTTTTTTACCTTATTAAATTCACGGAGGTATGGCTTTGATATGGTCCCCTGGAGCTCACCTAGTGAACAACTAGTTTCGCTAGCCCTTGTTAGTGTGCATTTTATTTTTGTACTTATCATAGTCATGGGGGTATGAATTTGATATGGACCTCTTGGGGCTCACCTAGTGAAAACCTAGCTTCACTATCCCTTGTGAGCATGTGTTTTATTTGAATAGTGGAGAACACATTCCACTTGTAAACCTTTTTGGACAAACACTTTATACCCAGTCCATAGTGTGTTGGAGGGCCAGTCAAAGCTTGATCTGTTGCATTTTTTCTTTTTCCTTTTTTTTTGTCTTTGATGGTTTATGTTTGTGATCTCATTATAGCTTCATATATCATCCACAAGCATGTTCCTTTGTTCTTATGTTGGTTTTCCATAGGATCTTGATCCTGGGTGCTTAGCCACCCTCTTGGTTATTGTCATCCTATCTTACTAGCGTTCGTACATTTGAACCCCTCTTGATTATGTGGTTGGCTACTTTATTGTAAGTTTGAAGCAATTTCATCCTCTCACTAAAGTGGGAGCTAAATGTAGTGTCATAAAATCAATACCCTTTCATTTTCACACTTATTTGTGCTCACCTTGCTTTATTTATCCCTATTTATGTCTTAATTGGTCCTATTTTGCATCCACAAGCCCAATGGACTATATCTTTTTATGGATAATCCTGACAACATCTAAGGGTAAATGATCATTTAATGATTTTGTTTGAGTGTCACTAATTTTTGGGTCGAGACTAAGATGCCACCTAGGGCATCTTTTTCCCCCAAAGGCCTTGGGACCCTAACTTTGAAATCACCTAAATAGGTCCCTTTTTGGAGTTTGTGCCCCGAGTTTCATGCCTTGGGACAAAGACACCACCTAGGGCATCTTATTCCTCCTTGGCTTATTTTCTAGATTTAATTTAAAATCTTGGTGGGATTTAGCCTCCTTTAATTAATGAATTCATATGTCAACTTGTCATGGTGTAATTTCGAGATATTAATCTTAGATAAGTATAAATACAAGGTTCCTTCACTCATTTCCCATCAAGTATTTTGTGAGAGCATTCCTAATTGCAAATTGGAGTCCACGAGAGAATTCAAGAGAAATTCATCAAGCATTTGGAGTCATGATCAAGATTCAAGCATCATGTCAAGGGTTTAGTGCATCCATTCATGTTGTTGAGCCAAGATTGTGGATGTAGCATTGAAGATCCATTTTGAACCATTGTTCATATCATATCCAAGGATCCAAGATCTACATTCTTCATGGACACTACATGGTAGATTGTATATTTTCTTTACAAGATGTCATCCAAGGTGATATTATTTACATATTTCATATTTCATGCTTAATTTCATAATTTGGTTTAATCATCAACAAGGGGTTTGACCAAGGAAAAGCCCCATTTTCTAACAATCAACAAGTTTACCCTCTCTTGTATGTTTGTGATTTCAGATTTAGGTTGAAGACTTGAAGATCATTTGGATTGCAAAGTTGCAAAGTTGCATTACAAAGTTGTCATCTTCATGGAAACTCGCCTATAGGCGAGATTCAAAAGTTTTAGGACCTGAGATCGAAGAAGAAGGAAGTGCAGAACTTAAGCCTCGGGACCACTTTTGGAGTTTTTTGAAATTTGGATTGGGACTAAGATGGTAGTAAGGGAATCTTGGTCCTCTAAGTGGAATTTTGCAAAGATTCTTTTAGATCTTGTTCTAGCATCTAAAGATTCTCCATCTGCCCCAAAAAATAGCAGTGGGACTAAGACAACAATGCGGGAGTCTTAGTCCTCCATATCACTTTTTGACAACATTTTTACATTTTCAAAATCATCATTACATTTCCAGACTTCCTAGGTGCATACCTCATAACTTCCAGTTGCTTAATTTCATCATTTACATTCCTCATTTAGCTTGCATTACTAGGTTTTGTGAGTTGAATGTTAAGTTATCTTTTCTAAGCTTTTGTTCAGTGGTGAACCCTTCAAATCCTAAAATAACCCCTCCTAGGTCTTCTTGATTGAGAATTGACTCACCCTTTGGAGTTGATAGTCAATCGAATTTGGGATTCCTAGGACATTATTGAATGACCTAAGGAGAATAAGTAGGCCTTTCCCCCACCTATTTTCTCTATGGTTCATAAAGAAACTAAGAATCAATTCAAGCTCACTATCTAAGTAAATGCAATAATATATACTAATCAAGTCAACTAAATGGAGTACAAATATTTAAAAAGTGTTAGTGTGAATAATTAATCTATTCACTATACTTAATTGTACTTAGGTATATGAGGTTGGACAACTTTTTTTCTAATCGAATGTGAAACCACTGAGACCTTTAGAGGTTACCAATTTGTTTGGTAAACTTCATCCACACATCTTTTGAGGTTGGAAGTATTTTCATCTCACCTCAAAGGTCATTCAACACTTGGCACACAAGGTTGATAACTTGGTCATGGAGGTTGTTGGTTTGCACACTCCAAATGTTCCTAAGGTTGAAATCTATAGGACACTTGTCATCTGATTCGTACCACCTTATGGGACACTTGTCAATCCACCTCATAGGTGTAGTGCCTCATCCTTTCCTATATAAGAAAGGCTTTATACTCATAATTTGGATCATCTAATACACTATTTCATATTGTTCATGTTTTTGTTTTTTATCTCCTAGATCCTCCTAGTTTCTAATATGGTATCATAGCTTTAGATAGAGATATTTGCAAGCCATAATTAAACTATTTTATTATATTTGATTGATTCCATTCCTATAGTAAGATAGTTAGGAATTTTTAGAGTTACTCTAAGGCATTGTTGATAGCCAACCTGTAGATCCACTCACAACAACAAGAAATCACCTCACCCTAGCATGAATCTTTGTTCATAAATCATGACACCTTAGAGAGGCACAATTTACATTGGTAGAGGCAATTTGAGGTGTGATTATCTTTTGTAGATAGAAATTTGGATTTGGACATCAGACAGACATTATTTGCATCATGTGGGTTGCATTTTGCATTTCACATGACCTGTGATTTACATCAAATGTAGGGCATAGTTTGGCTATTATCATGCAATTATCATGTGGTGTTGCATGTTAAAATCAGGCACACTTTCTATGCAAGTTGTGAGGCATTCCTCTTTTTCAAGTACCTGCAATCCATCTCATCACTCTCAACCCTACCACAAGAATCTCAATTTAGTAGCAAGGAGAATGTGATATGTAGGAAGTTATTGTCTATTGAAAACCCTATTCTTCTCTATTAAATCCATAATCTATACCAAAAAAATGGTGTTTCTTATTTGCAGGCACAATTTTTATCCACAACAAATCATGATTTCTATCTACAGGGAATTGATCTAACCTTTGTTTCATTCTCTCTTCTCTAATGGGATATCGAGACATAGTTGAGATGGATAGAGAGAGATGGAAGGATAGGTAGGGAGAGATAGGGAGAGGGAAAATAAAGATAAGTAGAGAGGAAAGGAAAGGTAGAGAGAGAGGAGAGATAGAGAGAAGTAGAGAGGGGAGGGAGGGAGGGAGGAAGAGGTAGGGAGGAGATAGTGGCCGATCAGATCGAGTGGTGAGATAGAGTAGAGAGGGAATTTGAATGAGAAAGATAGAGAGAGGGAGGTGGGAGGGAAGGAGAGGTAGAGAGGGATAGGTGAGATAAAGATAAATAGAGAGAGATGAAAGGAGGGAGGGTGGGAAAGAGAGGGGAGGGAGGTGTTGATGTTCAAAACAACACAACATTAAACATAATATCACTTATTCTATTTCTCCTTAAAAAGAAAGATAACATATAGTAAGTTAACTCCCAAGGTCCTAGTAGTTAGTTCTCAACTGTACTGATATGACTCAATGGTCAATGTAACTGTAATGTGCAAGGGGACTTTTTCTGGTAAAAGGGAACAAAACTACATGAAATCAACTAACTTACGTTTGGGGGGTTTAAATAAATGAAAAAAATATAGATCAGAGCTTTGAAACAAAAGAGCATGGACAAAACTACTTAATATCTAGACATGAATACCAATAATGAGAATTTCTTCATCCAACCATAACCATAGCATGATGCAATCCATAGAATAATCCATACTATTGCGTACATCCATAGAGCTAATTCAACAATCACAACTATTCACTAAACTTTACTTCAAAAACTTTGACACAAACCATCCACTCATCATCAAAACATAGATCAAATAGATATAACAACAATTTCATTCATAGATAATTCAATGAGATAATCTTTAAATCCTATTTTCTCTATTGATTTTCACCAAGTAGAAAAAATTTAGGCACAAAAAATAACTAGCATACAAATTTATTATGAATCATTAATCTTATCAGATAGGTCCAAACTTAATAACAACATAAAAACTTGTATATAAAACTATAAAACTATAACCATGTTCAACTGAACTTTCAAAGTATCCTTGCTGACAACAATGAAAACCTAAGACTAATCACTATTTTCTATCATTAGGTGGCTAAAATTTCTTCAATCAGCTGACCTTTACAAAATAGAGCTCAAAATACATATAGACATTCCATGTACAAGCCTCTCTCAATAAAAACTCAAATCCACAAGTCAAGGGACCGGAACTGAATGAAGAACTAGACTGCTAATCTTTAGTTACAAGGTTGGATTGCTTCATTGCACAAAATTCTGACACCCAAGAAAGTAGGTGAAACTGAAGGATGGAACTAGAGTCAAGTTCATGTCAAAATGCTACAAAGAGGAGAGAGGAAGATGTGCCAAGTGAAGAAGGTGTTTTGCTGCCAACTTATTCATGTGTTGCATGCTCAAGGATGTACTCATCGTAACTAGAGAACACTTGTTGAAGGGTATCTGAATCACGCCCATCCAACCAATCATCCTCAAATTTAATCCTCTTTAACTCCACTAAAACCAATCCATGTACCTCCTTTAATTTAATCACTTCCCTTCTAGTAGCCTTTACTTCTTCCTTGATGTCCATAAACCTATCCAATAACAAATGCTCTCCATCATCCCATTTTTTCATTACCTCTTCAAATCTTCTAATCCACTTCTCCCTCATCTTATCTAAAGAAATACCCTCCTTGACTGAGGTATCTAGATTGACCAATATAGCCACTATTTCCTCCAATTCATCAATCTATTGGTTCAAGTCTTTACTCATCTCTTGAAACTCATTCTTATGCTCATGAATATACTTGGATTTGTATCCTATTATCCTCATAGTCTTCTCAATAAAATCCAAATTACCCTCTTCAAGGATTGACTTCTCAAGTAAAATTGACTTAGGCACTTTGCTAATGTCCTTAAGCTTTTTAAACATATTCTTTATACTCTTCATCTTGCTTCTCTAGATCTTCAGCATGCTAGTTCAAATCTCTTGCCAACTCAAGTGTTGTTTCATGAATCTTAAAACTATCACTTAGAACTTCACCGACCTCTTGATTGAGCTTATCAATCCATCTTTCCAGCATTCCCACCTTACTCTTCATCTACACCAAGTCATTGAATTCCTTCTTTGTCAATAAGATTGGGGATTTAGGAGCAACAACTTGTTGAGAAATAGGAGTTGAGACATCTTTTAGAAACTTATACAACTGATCCAATTGGGCCTTAAGCTAATATTTATTTTTCTTTTCTTTGATCATCCTGGACTTGGTAGAGGAAGCCACAATATCAATTAAATTCGTTTGTTTATTTCTTGTAGGTCCTCCCAAATTCATCGTATCCAATTGATAATCAGTCATTTGCATATCCTCTCAGTTCTTATCCACCATTGGTATTGCACATTCAACAATGATTTCTCTTGTGTCTGTAAGTTTGGTGGAGTGAAGAACCCTGGCCTTCTTTTTAGGTCTCTCCTCAGTTTCTGTCATCATCTCATCCCAATTGAGAGGCTAAGGTTGAACTATTTGTTTCTTTTCCAAGTCAAGCTTTAACCATGTAGGAGTAGTAGCTATTTGTGTTGAAGAAGAAGCAACAGTGGTAGAATATAGAGGTTGCAATATTGTGTTCTCAGGCTGAGAGTCAACCTCTTGCACATTTTGTTTCTCTCTTTATGCTTGTTCTTGTGTAAGTTTCTCAGCCTCTTCCTTATCCTTTTTTTCTTGCAATATTTTACCTTCCAACTCCTACTTCAGACATTCCTCTTCCAACTTCTTTTCCTCTAACATCTGGTCCCTTTTTCTTTTCGATTCCTCAACATAGTCCCATGCTTCTTTGGACTTCTTCTCATGTAGAGAAAGTTTTGTAACCTCCCTCTCTCTCTCGATGCATTCTTTCTCTTATTTCTTCCTATGGGCCTCCTCCACGACCTTAAATTTGGCTTCAAGGGCTTCTTTATCTCTTCTATGCTTGGAATTTTCCTCCTCAAGATCATGGATCCTCTGCTGCAAAGCCAATTTATCTCTTTCCTCTTTCATTCTAAGCTCCTGCTCCTTTTTTTGTTGTTTCTTAGCCAATTCATCAATAGTAGCTTGAGCTTCCAATTTTTTTTGCTTGGTTGATACATCAAATTGTGCCTTAGAAACATCTTCCTATTGTTTAGCCAATGCATCAGCTTGTGCCTTGGCATATGCTTCCCTTTTAGTATCTTCAAATAGTTTCCATTGATCCTCTTCTGTTAGCACATGCTCAGTCCATGCATCATCTGTTATATCAAGGGAAGCCACCACATGAGTCTCTTTGTCAGATGGGGTAGCCTTAGAATCTGTTGCAATATCTTGAATTTCTATCTCGGGCTCCTTTTCCTTCAACAACTCAGCTTCTTTATGGAGGGTTCCCATGGTAATTCCCTCACTTCATTGTTTTGTAACAAGAGTTTGATTGGATTCTTCTCCTGCAACAGATGTTGAAGCACCATCTTCTGTAACGACCTCCCCTTCTTGTACCTCTAGAAGGTCTTGGGAAACAATCTCCTCTTCTAAATTAGAAGAAACTCTAAGGGATCCTTAGGGGGAATTCTTATTTTTGTCCTTTTATATTGGGTGGTTCCAGCATCCTTCCTCTTCTTGGATGGTTAAGCCTCTTTCTAGTTAACCCTAAAGATAACCCATTTTATGCTTCTATCCATGACTAGTCTTGTAATTTTCTTTATATCAATAGACTCTTTTACATTCCAATCCATTGGATCAAGATCCTTGGTGCCTATCTTATCTGCATCATATTGGGGATCTAAAGCTACCCCATCATTAGACATTGTCTTTGGAATGTCCTCCTTTATCCCATACTCAACCATGAGTGGAATAGATAATCTTTCATAATTTCTCCTCCTGAGATCATATTCATCTTGCAGATCCATCCAAAAATCCTCCAATAAATTAAAATGCTTATCAAAATGACTAGGAAGCAAAGCCTGCATCTTGTTTCCGAGATCATAATTCTTCCTAGAAATGTACAGACCCAAATTCAAATGAATCAATTCATCACAAACAGCCTTAGCTACCATAATGTGTGGACAACTAAACTCACCCAGCTTCATACGAAACTTGTGACAACCAGTCTTATGCTTGGTGCCAAATTTAAAGTTAACAATTGGAGCTTGATAAATGAATTCCATTAACACAATTCTATTGTTGCAACACCTAGGGAGAAAATTGGGATGACCATCAAAACCTCCCAATCTAAAGTAAGTAAAAGTTGGGTATTGAATAAACCAGTGTCCCCATTCATTGATGAAGTCCATTACCTCCCTACTAAATTTGTACCCAGCATCTCCAGTGAGCCTATTAATGATAACATAAAGAAATGCATCATTAACCCTCCTATAATGTGACTCCAATGCTTGCAAGATAATCTAATTATAGTGCTCCCACACCTTCTTCTATCCTTGGGCTTCTCCCAATATGCCCACTATATTCAGTCCAGGAAAAATCCCCATTCTAGTAGCTGCATAGATCAGATAAGAGGTCATGAAGAAACTCTTGGTTTCTCTCACTCTAAGTATTTGATTATGTATACTCTCTGACACCACCATAGGCCAGTCAAACTATTTTCTACTATCCAAGATGGTTTGGATAAATGGGAACATTCATTCTTTAAATTGTGAAGCATTTCTTTTTCCAAATACTCTGGAGAGCTACATGATTATCTCCCCAATATCCTTGCCAAAGTTTTCCCTTTTAGGCTGGTCAGGAAGCTTAGTCAGATACTTTTTCTCTACCCTCATCTAGTGCTTGTTTATGTGGGATTTTTTGACTTCTTTCTTGTCACTGTAAAGTTTCAATGCTTCTGCTTCATTTAGTTGCCTAGAATTTTGTGGAAGAGGTGCATCAAACATAAACCTAATCATTTGGGTTGTTAAATCAATGATAACATTCCCCTAGATTCCTGTGAATCCACACACTTCCTATTAGTAGGATTGTAGGCCCCAACTGTTGCTAATATCAATTCCGAACATTGACAGAAAGTGGGAAGATAGCAACATGTGCTAGTCCAGACTGTACAATCCTTTATGCCCTTGGTGTAACATCTTCATTTTAAAAGTTTCATCCACCAGCTCCTCATAGTTGAAAGGGCCTAAGTTGGTATTTGTAATATATGCCTACTCAGAATCAACCTTGCTAGTAGTGAGAGTTTCTTCTCTATGTTTATACCTCAGAGTGTAGGGGAGTTGCTCCACTTTAACCTTCTTTGGCTTAGCTCCTTGTCTTGAAGTTTTTGTTGGTTGGCTCCTTTGAGAAGCTTCTTCTGATGCCCCCGACATCCTCTAATCTCTGCAATAAACTCCTGTATTAGATGAAAAAAAGCATAAAATCAATTTATCATGTAATACCATCCTCTACTTCCTTAGGAAAAATTTCATACTAAGCCAAATTTCACATTCATCAAAAGCAGAGTCATAGAAGAATTAGGAATATGAGACAGTTTTAACACATAGCAGGATTGGAACCAGAACCAGGACAAGACCGAAACTGGGACCGGAACAAAAACTGAACTAGAAATTAATCGCTAGTTCCAAGTTCGACCTCCACTCTGATCTCGCATCCGCATAAGGACTAGCGCGAAGACCAAAATGATCAATGTACAAAAGAAGGATCATTTTAGGAATGAATCCTTGGGACAACTTCGGTCCTGAGTCTGCTTCCACTAGTTTTGACATTAAAAAAATACTTTTCTTGAAGACATGGTCACATGAATCTGAGGATCTGGGTCACATGGTTTACAAGGAAATCCAAAATAGAGGGGCTTAACCCCACACCTTAACTGTACAAAGACCAATTTAAACTTAGAGGAAACTATTTTGTAAAGGTTATCAATCAAACCCTAGTTTGCACGATACGTCGATTCAAAAAAATAGGGCATCACAAATCCATCACAAAAATCATAGAGTCGACATAGAATCAACATCAGAAGGGTTTCCAAAAATATTTTAAAACATTTAAAGTACAAAAAACCCTAGTAAATGGAAGTCCTAATTAAAAACTAGGGCACGACAAAGTGCACCTACCACGAAAGCAACAACAAACAAAATGTGACAAATGGAAAGAAAGAAAATGGAATGGAAAAAAATGGACAAAAACAAAACCAAAAGAAAACAAGAAAGACAGTGAAGATCATTCACATAAAAGAATTCTATGAACATGCAAGAAAAGAACACAAAGCGCGAAGACAAAATGACAAAGCATAAATGGGAAAAGAAAGGAAAAGAGACCCTACCTCAAAATGCCCACAAGGAAAGACTGAGACTTGAAAGAAATTCGTAAATCACCATGCCTCAGCAATCAAATCACTCTTCTCGAAGTTCTCCTAGCTCAAGTTTGCTAAAACAGTTTAGATAACAAGGATAATGAGCCAGTTAACCTTAATTATGGTTTTTAAAAATGATTTCGCGCATGTGAAGAACTTGCAATTAATGCAATAAATTAGGTGGTAGGTCGGGTAGAGAGAACAACACACAAAAAAAGTTAACTCCCATGGAAACCAAGGGTAGATCGGATGCGGACCCAGATCTGGAACGAAACAAGAAAGCTTTGAAAAGTTCCTCATTGAACTCCAAACCTGGTCCCATTCCTGCGATAAATAACTGACAACAGAAGGAAATAGGGGCGGGGTCAGATCCAAAACCCAAACTGGAACTTTTACAAAGTTCCAAGTTCAGTTCCAAGTTCGACTCTATTCCCAACAAAAGGAACAAAAACCAAGACAAAACAACAAATGACGAGAAGCGGGGCTGAAACAAAAATTGGACCCAGCCCTAACACAAACGGAAAAAAAAAATCACAAAGCAAATGAGCAGAATTGGAATCAGAACGGAAATGGGAACTAGAATTTTGAAAAGTTCCAAATTCGCTTCCAACTCTAGTTTCACTTCCGCTCAGGCTTAAACAAAACATGGGGAAAATGAAAAATGACTCAAGGGAGGAACAAACCCAAAAGCACAAAACACACCAATATACGACGAAAGGAACAAGGAAGGAAAAGCGGACCCGGAGTCGAAAGGAAACCTGAGCTAGGAACTAAGGAAAAGTTTAGAGTCCAATTTCAGTTCTGATTCCACTTCCGCCAGAGCGAAAGAAAGAAAGACTTAGGAGAAAAATGAACAACTCCTAAGACCCAAACAGAAACAAAAGACAAAAAAAAAACAAGGGGGACCCATTTTGTTCCCAAATAAAATGGGGTGGTTATGCAAGGAATAACAGGAGGGAGAGGTAAAGAGGGAAGGGTGAGATAAAGAGAAGTATAAAGAGACAATGGTGAGATAGAGAGATGGAGAAAGTGAGAGAGACGAAGAGAGAATGGTGAGATAGAGAGGAGAGAGTGAGAGAGAATGAGGGGGAAAGATGGAGGGATAGGGAGAGTGAGAGAGAGCTAGACAGTAAGAGTAGAGAGGGAAAGAGGTAGGGAGGGAAACATAGGTGAGATAGAGAGAGACAAAGAGAGATAGATAGAAATAGGGAGAGAGGGAGAGGGAGAGGGAGAGAAGTATAGAGGGGGGAGTGAGAGAGAGAGAAATGTGATACAAGTTACTAATTACAAAAGTTTGACCACTTGATTACTAAAATTTGACATATTGATTATTAAAATTTGATTAAGTCTAAAATTTTAAGATCTTCCGAAAACTAGAATTTGCATTATAACTCCTAAATATTTGAAACCACTCTCAAACATCTTATAACTATAGACATGAAATATAGCTTAAATTACATAAGAAATTAAATTCACATACGTAAATGTCATGTATATAGTTTCTCTTAAAAAAACAAGAACAAAGAGAAAAAAAAGAGTAGAAAAATATTTCTTGAAAGGAAAACCAAAACATGAGCACATTATAACATGCTCGTGTTTTGTTAATACATTCACAAAATGCGAGTGTGTTATAATGCACACACATTTCTAGAAATTCTTTTTGGCATGTTTTGGTAATGCATTTTGGCATATTTTTTGAAATTCATTGACAAGGAACAAATTTCAATATAAAACATAAAGCAAGTGCATTATAACGCGCTCTCATTATGTCTTCCTTAGGGAATCCCCAACCCTTAGGCTTGGATTTTCTTTGGATTTCCAACCCAAAGGCTTGGAGTGCCTTCCTAATGTCCAAAGACATGTTTTTGAATATTCTACAAAATTTCAAATAATCTCATTCCTATTAATCGTCAAGTTTGCATGTGTTTCAAGATTGAGTAAATCGAACACCTGGGTAATGTTAGGATCTCTCTTAGTTATTTAACG
The DNA here is from genome assembly GCA_007258455.2 of Sequoia sempervirens. Taxonomy (NCBI): domain Eukaryota; kingdom Viridiplantae; phylum Streptophyta; class Pinopsida; order Cupressales; family Cupressaceae; genus Sequoia; species Sequoia sempervirens. Next base: position 158,984 of record VDFB02185326.1, read on the forward strand.
ATCTTTTTTTTTTTCAAATTTTGATAATATTAAAGATTTCATCTTTAATTTATTTTGTTTGTGTGTTTTTTTTGTCAAAAACTAGTGTTTGATATTTTTTACTTTACTTTTTAATCATTCATTGAAATTTCAAATAAATTACATTTTTATAAACTACACTCCATTCTACACATATTCAAAAAAATATTCATTTTTTATTAGTTTTCAAAAATTATAGGGGTAGCATGGCCAAAATTTTGTTTTCAAGATGTGTCCACTTTGAAAATTAGTAAAAAATCAAATATTCATTAAAAAGTTATCAAAAAAATTAGGCAAAAACTACATGTTGTTAGCTAATTTCTCACCAAAGCGATTTTAAAATTACCTAAAAAATGTTAACCTTTTGAGGGAGCCACAAAAGATGCTATGTTATGTTTTTTTGACAAAAATAACACCAATTTATGTGGCTCCCTTTTTTGAACTCCTTAATCTCTACCATTTTTGAAAAAAAATAGTATTTTAAAAAGTAGACTTGGAGCACTACGAACATTGTTTTTGTTGCACCTTAAAATTTTGAGTTAACTATCATCAATTTCTCGTCCAAGGTCAATATTTCCCGATTTCAGAAAAAAAAGTGGCCTCTTAAGACCCCTTTATGGCCCCCCATCTTTTTTCACTTACCTTGTATTTATGTAGGTATAAATATATGTAGATAATAATATCTATGTATACTCATACATATATACACATATGTATGTGAAAACAAATTAAATGAAATGTATATATATATATATATATATATATTATTGTATATAATTATATATTATTATATTTAAATGATTTTGAAAGCCATGATAAGTGGCTATAATGCCACACATATGCAAGGCTTAATATTGTTATAAATAAATGAAGAGTGAACACCCAAAATAGGTGCCACTGTATGCTTTTATCAAATCATGATCATTTCCACATAGTGGTTGAGTGTTACATAATATAAATTGTTTGAATAGCCACAATAGGGTGGCATATGGTAGGCTATTTGCATATGTTCCTATTAAATAGGAAACCCACAACTTGGGTAGTTTCTAAGTAAAGATATTTTGAATGACATTTGACTGGTAATGTGCCATTCAAGATACTTTTTCTAAAACAATAAACAACAAAATAGAAAATCTTTAAGTTTTCCAAGCTAGCAGTGGCACTAAAAGGAAGAGTTCGAATAATTTTTGAAGACCAATTCAAACTGAATTTGCATTATCTGTAACTACATTCATAAGAAGAGTATTATGAAATGCTTTGAAATATTTAAATTTCAGTCATGGAAAATCAAAGTGCATAGTCAATTTGTTTTGGGAAGCTTTCCTCATGCTTGGCAGGGTATAGGTAGGTCGTGGAATTTGGAGAGCTATTCAAGCCTCCAAGTTAAACTATTTTTGATCTTTAGTAAACCATTTTTAGTATAAATAGTGATCAACTACTCATTTTTTGGTTTTTGATTAGTTTTGTAATCTTTGGGAGAGTTGCATATCATGAGTTTTAAGGAAAGAGTAGTGAGAAGAGCATTTGAAATCTGTAAATCAATACACCATATATTGGGATTATTTTGTTAGTATCAAAACTTGATTTTCAATAGCTACAAACTCATAGAAAAGAAGCAAGAAATAGGTGCAAGGATAGTGCTGAGTGTTCAAGTTAATAGGACAACAGGTTTTAAAGATCTATGTTAATAGTGTAGATTTGAAACAAGGAACACAAAAATCAAAGCCAAGTTATTTTATTCTAGGCATGACTTAAATTTTTCTCCTTTTTCTTTCAAATAATGATAAAAAATATTCCATTATTTTGAGTGTGCTTTCACCATTTCTATGTGTAAAGTGTGGATGTTTTGAAAAGTATATGTATACATGTATGAAAAGCTTAGTTTATTTATGTAAAATGCTAATTAAAAATGTAAAGAATTACTAAGAACTAATTTAACCTGTTGGTTAGTTCAAATCATATTTCCATTACAAACATTATTAGAATCATGTTTGATTCACGTAATACTGAGTTAATAAATATTCATGAGAGCTTCAGTGAAAATTCGAGAATCTCTCTAAGCTATGTTTAACCGAAATGACCTGCTTGTTAAGCCAAATTAGTGAAGAAAAATTACGTATGGGAATATGATATTTATCCCAATAAGAAAGTTTCTTTTATATAATATTTTCGAACAAGTTATATTGCATTTCAGTAAGAGGGTTTGAAAACACATTAGAAGTGAATATTTCTTTATTATCTATTGAAAGTTATCATCTTATATATTATACCAAGATTCTTTATTGTTATCTATGCATGGTAATTTAATCTTGAGACGAGGACTTACATTCTCAAAAACTCAAATACCTTAAAAATAGGAGAATAAATTATTCCCTTATGTCTAGGTAAAACACTTGAATAAGAGATAGTTGGTTACAGGTATGTAGCAAGGTGTTCAAGATAAATGAGTGAAATCTATTTGGTCGAATAATTGACACTAGTGAAGTTGTCACCATTGAAAGAGATTCTGATCAGTTAGTTAAAACCTTTGGGTCAAACCAAAAAGAAGAGTTAACCATGTGTTAGTAGGATTTTCAAGTTGAATTAGAGGTGGGTGAACTTATGACACTGCTTTTGTGATGACAACCCCAACGAAAACCAGAAACTGAGCACTATTTTTTTTTTCAACATTACAATCATGCTATCAAGTTAACTTACTACAAATTATTTCTAGCAACAAGAGAATTTACCAATTATGCATACAACCAATTAAACCTTAATGCCAGTGATTAGAATTGAAAAGCCATGAAGAAAATCCAAATATCAATACTTGAAACTTACCATATTTGTTCTGCAAGGTCATGAGGACTCCATGTCTTCTACTTTCCTTAGTTTGGTCTAGGGGTGCAATCTGATCCCTCCATGTGGATTTATTCCCTATCCACCCCTCCAAGCAGATTCTGTGGCCCAGGATGAGAGAGTTGGCAACTATACCAACCTATTTCGTGCAAGGTCAACATCCTAATGACCATCTACCATGTGCTCCATCGCCAATACGTTAAGGCCCAGCGTTCTGGCAGACCATCCCACTATCCAGAAGCACAACACGCAGATATTATACTCCTCAGACTCGCTAATCTTGAGCATGGAGGTTATCTCTGGCGGGCCATAGGATTGCACTGAGATCACTTAGATGGATAGGAATGGCCTTGTGTCCATGGATTACCACTCACCATGCCCTCGAGGGTCCTGTACTCTTCCATTGTCATAAAAGTTAGCACCTACACCCATCTTAGCACTATAACTGGAAAGAGGTTCCTAACTTAGATTAAGTAGGTTCTAAACTCATCCACCTCAAGGTTCACTATCCATTCAATGATGGTCCACTACTATCCTTTCCCCCAGCTTAAAGGTATTGCAGTTGTTCTAAGTTTAATTAAATTTCTGATTAGGCAACTGAAAACACTAGGAAGGAATTGAAGAGAGGATTACTTGCCCCAAGACCTTTAGGTAATTTAAAGGTTATCTGATTCTTCCCTTGGCATATCTATTTTGGTAACTCCTCTCACTCCAACCTTAATGTTAGTAATTTCTACCTAAATTTCACCATTGTAGTCCATTCCCTTTTAACCCCATTATCAAGTTATTTACTTATTTATTGGTTCTTCCTACCTAATGGAAAGTAGTCAAATATCCATGATTTATGGTTTCACTACAAGGAGTTTTATAGTTTAAGGCTGGCATATGTTATTAACTAAATATGCAAAATACCAATAACCATAAGAGCCAAGCTTAAGCTACTTTTTATTAATTTTGGGAGATAATGATAAAAATATTTCGGATGTCATGTACTATAGTGAGTTTCCTATAAAAGGGTGGCAACCAGTTGTGACTATGTTTCTTGAGACAGATACACCAAAACCACATGAACGGAGAAGAGATATTGCTGGTCATAGAGTTCCAAACACTAACCAGTTGCAACTTTACATTTTTATAAAGGAAGTTAGTCTTTGTTGCAGCTTGTTGTGAGAATAAAATGATGGAAGGGTAATGATTTGGAGGACCTATTATGTGGGGTTTATTTAACCAACAGAAGCTAATGAATTATTATTTATGTTATAACTAAGATAACAAATCATTGTAGGCCTAGAATCTTCTTTTTAGTTAACAAGACCACTTCCAAGGAAAGCTAAAGTGTTGGGTAGAAAATATTTTGCTAAACAGCCACACAACAATAAATTATTCATCATTTCTTCAAATATATTTTCATCTATAGCCCCAAATTTTCAAATGAAAACTTGCACTTTCAAACAAAGGCCAATGCATTAATGGTAGAGAGATCTATGGATTAATATATATTTGTAAGGAATATTGCATATCCAAATTTCAAGAGTTGTGAGTGGGTGTTTGAACTTAAAGGCTATTTGGTGTTGGCTATGGGTTTGATTTACTCCTAGCATAAAATAAATTTTTAAACCCTATGTTGCAGCAACTACAAAAAACATTTTAACAATCTCTTCATGATATTATCTTTGTATTCTACAACAAATTAGAAAATGAATGGAAGGCACATAAAAGAAAAAGACCTAGAAGAATGGCATCCAAATGGAAAATTATTTGGACTTCAAGCTATTGTTCCACACCTGCAACTTCACACAGACTCCACACCTTTGGAATGCCCCTTCACCCTCTCTTCTAGTCTTTTTTATGCTTGAATGCACTCCCAAAATTTGTAGATTTAAAGAAAGAAGGGTTTCATGTGTATAGGTGCACTTGTTGTGGGTCAAATCAAGCCATTCTTCTACAAAAAATGGGGGTTGCCATGCCTTTTCTTATGCTTTCCCTCTCCTCCTTAATCACACCTATCCCTTGGACATGGACTGAGAAGGTTAAAAATTTATGGCATAAACTATTCATTCTACAAGTCGCACCTCCCTCTAGCTTCTTCACATGTTTTCTTTTTTTCTCTTTTCATTTGATGACTTTTCTAAAGTTTTTTTTTTTTTTTAATAGTGTTTCCTTTTCTTATGAGACTATGGTTAATTTATTTAGACATATGTTTTGCATATTTTGATTATTATTTATTTCATTTGTTTATTTATTTATTTAGTTATAGTTATTATTTTAGATATTTATATTCAAGTGTATTTATTTCATTGTTATTTATTAGTTGTTTGTGTGGGATTAACAAATACTATGTTTATTTTATACACCTTTATCTATTAATTTACATTATCGATGATATCTTAATGGCTATAATAATTTAAATACCATTCGGGGTTTTGGAATTATCTCCTTAAATAACCTTGCATGCTCGAGTATTAAGATCATTTAACCACATTCCTAACTCCATCCTAAATCAAGTAAACCTTAGGTTAAGGTGGAGTTACCTACAAGGTTCATCATTTGGGTCTAGCTCTAAGTTTACCAAATTTCTCATCACCATACCATAGAATCCACCTCATCTTGCACTCCAGGTACCTACATCCAATACAAAACCTCACACAAGTCCACCAACTCAGTCATTAGTCCAAGTCAGTATGAATAAAAATCGAGCATTTAAATTTAACCAAAACATGATAAAGTTAAGCATATATTCAATAATAGTAGCATGTTCAAACATAATCACCACACTCATAGAAGTTCATTTAGCATAATAAAGTCATAAATCCTCCCCTAGTTCAAATTATAGCAAGAAAAATGCGAGTCTTAAGGGGATATGACAACTTCCTTAGAAAGTGGATTGATTATATATATCAAACTTTGGCTAAAGTAAGTATAAAATTCATTGCTTGCACTTGTTAGTTCACTATGCTCCAAGTTTACATAACTTGTTATTAGAGTCATGCATAGTTAGAAAATGTCTATAGTTGTATGACTGTACATGTTTTGTAGGACACAACACTAGATACTTAGATGGAAATACTAGGGATTTCCATGCCAAACTCTTCATCAAAAGGCAGTGCCACTTCCAGTAGGAAGGTGTGCAGGGAATAGCTTGTCCATGGTTGGAGATAAAGTGATTGGGTGATGCTTTCCCTCTTGTAGATGACATGTTGAAAATTGTGAAATAGAATAAGTAATCCAAATAAGGATAGCTTAACCTTGTTCTCTTTTAAATTATGAAATTATATGTATGATCATGAATTCTATTTATAAACTATATTTTAAAAGATGGGTTTCATTTTCTTGAAGTTTAGTTATGATATTTCAATTATTCAAATGTTATATGAATTTCTTTATGCAATATGCAAAGTATGTTACTGAAAAAGAAAAAGAAATCCTATTTTTGGAAACATTAAGTTATTCACTTCATGAGTTAAAACTTAGGTGAAAACTATAGAATAAATATTTGGCATGTTACACTTTGAGTTCTAGGAAATCCTTTTACAAAATCTATACTTATAGAATCCCATGGTCTATGTGGCACAAGTAGTGGTTGGTACAAACCAATGTTTTGACTACTACCCTTTGCATGCTAGCATACTCTACATCTCTCCACATACCTATTCACATGTTCCTACATTTGTGGCCTATAATAATGTGTACTCAATCGTAGGTAAGTTTTATCTTGTCAAAAATGTCCTGCTAGTTTACCACAATGCTTCTCCTTCAAGAGATTCTCTTGCATTGACCCCTTGGGAATGCACAACTAATTACCTTTGAAAAACAAACCCTCTTGCAACATAAAATTAATCCATGGTCCTTTATCTCTATTGATAGGACTGTTGCAAGTGTCATATGTATCTTTTAAATTCTAGATGCCCCACGCGAACCCCAAAGGACAATTAAACTATAACAAGTTGCACGTTTTAAAAGTTAATATAACATATATATGAAATAATACTAAGTCACGCATACGAATTTCATTTAAGTAGATTCACTAACTATACATCCCTTTGGGTTACCTAGGAGCTCATTACGAACTTAGATACAATACTGTAATGACAATAGAGAATAAAAGCCAAAGATATAACCATAACAGTAAAACATTAACAAATGTAACACATACATGATAAATCATCATTGATAGGAAACCACGGTTAATGCGTAGAATACAACATGGCGAAGATTTAACTCTCAACACATTGAATAACAACTGCCATGGCCAATATCCACACAAGGTTTAATGTTACATTATAGTACAATGTTCAAGAGGTACAATGATACAAAAGTGTTTCCAAATATGAACGGAAACCATACAATAAGATAACATGATACAACTGAAAGATGAATACATAGTATCATAACTGGCTCTAAGACGGATACAACTCTGGAGTCACCGCAACTAGCACCAATCTGCACCTCTCAATCCTCGACTGGAGACCCAATGGGGTGCTTAGCACGTTCCACCTGACCATGTGGGTCCGAAGACCCACCCCCCGTGCTAAGGAGCTGACAAGAAAGAGTCCTCAGCCAAGAACATCCAAACACGGAACCACAAGACTCAACATCATACAAAAGTATCATAAAACTCAAGGATTACAATGACATAATCATAAACATTCATGAGTCAACATATTAACTTAAAGTCATAAATCTCATCACATAAATCAAAGCAATAACCAGTAAACAAGTAACCAAAGGATGATCATGAAACATTTCAAAAACAAATTGAAATAATAAACAGAATACAATTATAGAGGCAATAAGGAAACAAGGCGACAAATGGTAAAAGTCAAGGGGAGAGACACGATAGCTTTCATGGGATCTCCTCGGCCCCTTCCTCCAACTTCAAGAGGCACCCATCTATGGATCCTTCCTCCTACTTGAGGCTGCACATAGGGTAGCTACCATGGAGCCAACAACCTCTCACATGGGGACAAGCTACGACTTTGGTTTAATACACGTCTTCCTCAGCCTCTTATCATTAGTCTATGATAGCCCCTAGTGCATGTGAATGGTGGCATCTAATTTTATTATCTTGTGCAGTTTTACTACCCATCCCCAAATTCCCATTTTTTAGGTTATCACTTGTTTAACTACTCATGGTTCTCTGCAGGCACTTCCTTCACTCACAGGCTACTGCCCCCACGGTTATTTTCACTCTCCTAAGACCCAACAACATCAAACCAAAATCCAAGGGTTGTACAACAACAAGAACATTAGATCACAATAGAAAGAAAACATGTAGGCATTACCCATCTCGGCTATAAACACATAATCAAGGTCTGTCTCAACAATTCCTCACAGACAACCCTTTCACAAACATGAAGCCAAAACACTGCTGGCCATCAAGGGGCACATAAAGAGAGTATGGCCATGAGCTTCCACACACAATCATTCTAAGCCTCTAGAAGCTAAAAAGAATGAAAACCCACAAACGAGGGTAAAATGAAGCAACAGGAGTAAGTCAATGATACGGGGCTTCAAGCCAATTTCAACACCAACCCAATGAATAAAAAAAAATCCTCAAATCAAAATAAACTAAGAAGGTCATACTCATCAGAACATCAAGGACTTCAAGATATTCAAAAGAATCCCAACCAAAATCAACTCAAGGAAAATCCACCTCAAGATGGAACATCAAATCATATAATAACCAACATGAACAAGCAACTACGACATCCATGAATTTCACTTTTCGAAGCAACCTCCCATTATCAACCAAACAGTAAGACATTCCTTCTATGTGTAAACTACTAAGTAATCTCCAATAACTCAAAGTGTTTTAAGTTAAATAATCTATCAATTTCTTATTGGCTTACTCATATAAAAGACTATATCTAATAATTAACAGACTACCTTTTATAATCCACATAACTTGGTGATAACATTAAACTAGCATTTAAGGCTTCAATTGTTGAGACATCATCTAAAACAATTTAAAGAGAATGTAGAGACATGTTTTAACTATAGCTAGTTCAAATATTGCCTTATTAATAATTTCTCATTAATTTTGCATATTAGGAGGTTATCATATCATAATACTTGAAAGAATTATAGTTAAAGAGAACTTAGAATACAAGTGTGTCAAAAATTAGCACCTACTAGAACTTCTAAAGGACTCCCCTATGATCTAAACCATAACCAATTAAAACTAGAAATCTTATGACAATTTAATCTCGTGTTTTCTATCGGCAATAAGAAATTCAGCATTGAATTGTGCACATATCTTTTCGATCATTTAACTACCTAATTAACTATTCCCTTACCAAAACCAACATACTTTTCTTATTATTCCAAACATAATAAAATATCATATAGATACTTTTATAATCACATTCAGTTTATATATGGGGTCACACACACATGAGATCATAAAAATATAAGTATACAAGAATGACACACTCTTTTTCCTAAAGTGATGATTATCTTTGACCTACATTCTCCTTAGTCTAAACCTTATCTTTTATAGCGGTATAATTTTACATCTATCACAATTGTAAATTACAAATGCTAATGATCATAAACGATTCATAGAAAATAAGTAACCCAAAAATATAAATGTATATAAAAATACCTACTTAAGTTCACAATACCCAATCATTTTCAAAAACTCATTAATTGAAATTATTCTTTCCTTAACAACTTTCTGTAGATTTCAAGTGCCACGACTGTGCTAGATTGGAAAAGGACTCATAGTGACTATTTAGTTTACTACACCATTGCAAGTCTAAAAGTTGCAGCTGTGATATGTGGCCAATGGCCAATGGTTTCAGGAAGAATATTTAATATTGTACAATGCCTAACTCTAAATGTTGTAAAAGTGACAGGTTGCCAAGAAAATTAAAAAGTGAATTTTGGAATTTGGAAATATCACCATCTACTCACATTATTATATAATCCCAAATGTTATCCACAAGCCTGAAGTGAAGGAGATAGGTGAGGTGCAAATACGTGACTTTAAGAGTAGAGGAAAATAAAGAACAAATTTTCTTTTCTTTTATTTGAACTTGACACATTTCTATTTGGTGGCGAGTTTCCAGAGACACGCTCACATTTGAAGTTTGGAAGTTGAACTTCACCATGATCAAAGGTGAGCTCTCTATTATGTTAGTACATTGACAATATTTATTTTTAAGTGTTGCAACCGCGATAGATTGTCAGTAGAATCAAACAGGTTATTTAAAACTTTAAACTTTCCTATTATGTTCCAGTGTGTGGCTGGGACAGGTTGAAAATGAAATCAGAGAGATTGTTTAAACCTTAAAACATCCTATTATGTTCAAGTGTCGTAGCAAGGGAGATACATTACACGGTTAAGATGTCAACGCCAGAATACAAAGAGATCGGCAGGAATTCAATTGCAGATCTTGGGAATTAATGAGTATGCCCAACCAATGGCCACAGATTTGGAGGTCACAGCCAGAGGAAAAAGGCATCGCCCAACAAGAGATCCTGAGCCAAGATAGAGACAAATTCAACTAAGAAGGGACTACGAGTTTGCAAGGTTTCTGGACATAGTTAAATAAAGTCTTAATGACTATTGGTGTAGAGCCAACGCCCACTTTTAACCATTCTCAGAGTGTAGTTAACAGAATGAAAGGAAGTTCAATAGAAAGTATGATACATTAAACAAAATAACGAATACCTAATAATTTCAAGGCTGAAGCACCGGTCAAAATGATCTAAGGAGAGTTAGGTACAATGAAAGTAAGGAAAGCACAATGAGAATAACCATAGATTATGAAGCTCTATGTATCAGCCCTCAAGTCAAGACACATTCGTAAGAAGAAGCTCTTATATCTGACATAGCCAGGTGAGCCAAAACATAGCATCAACATGTACACCTCACAATTCCCTACCCAAAAATTCATCGAATGACATCCAAGGCCTGACCCATGTGATTCGGTACTATGCACAAACCAGGTTTACAATTCCTATGGTATATAAATATACAAGCTGATAATATTTAGGCTTGAAATACTACCTAACCCAGGGTAACTTTGATTCTATTTGAGGAATAGTTGAGCAACGATAAGATAGATATGCAAGCTTAAACACAACGCAACCACAGTGTAATAGGGTGCCTCACAAAAGGGGGTGATTGACAGACACAATTTCATCATAATACCAATCAGAAAATAAACATCACACTACGAACAATCCCAAGGATCTGAATGGGGAAAAATAAAAATAAAAGACGATATCCAAACCGAAGTCCAACAATAGGTCAAACAACCATAATAAAATACCACTCCTTCCCTCAAGACCTAAGACTATTGTTGTCTTGTCGATCCCCCGACTTGTCCTCCCAGTTGAATCCTTACGAGAAAAAGTTTTCCTTTCCCAAATCCATCTTTTCTTTCTTCCCAGCATTCCTCTTCTCCCTTCCCATGCAACCCAAATTCCGGAGCCTCCAATGGGAGGTCCGAACCGTTTTGTAAGGGTTCTACACCCCACCATTTCTTGCCGATCCTGACTTTTCTATCTCCTCTCCGCTTCGTTTCTCTCCAAAACTAACTCTTCAAAGCCGACAAAGGCTGAATGCTTTTAGAAAAATCTCACACATTTCCAATTCGAAAATCAGTTTAAAGCCTTGCATGGCTCAAATTCATCTTTTTTTTTATGATTTCTAAAATGCTTTTCCCATTCATTAGAAATCTTATCTATTATCTACTTTAAATCATTCTATTAATAAAAATATCTTAAACCCATCTTTTTCTATTATTCACTGGATCCTACTTTAGTTTGAGATCTTATCTCCAAAATCCCATTGTTTTATCGTAATTAACTACTTATATTATATATATATATTTAATCTTAAATCACTTTTCCATATTATTAATTAAAATCTAATGAAATTATTATTTATCTTTATTTATTTGCTTATCAATAAGCTTTTAATCTCAAAATTTTAATTTAATAAATAATAATCATTATCATGATATAACACCTCTTCAGACATATTATAATGAAACATTGGTTTAAGGTATCACGTAAAATAATTTTAACTTAATTAGCTTGATTAAACATGGTTAATCAAAATACTAGAGTTATCACCTAACCCGACAACAAACGAAATAATGAAACCGCCAAATATCCATAATATCATTTCATAACTTAGTTTGCTTAGCTAACGTTTTGACTTCCTAATTAAATTAAATTGTTCTTATAATTATTTTGATTTAATCAATTAACTCAATGCCAAACAATATTACTAAATCACATAATTCAGAAAATAATATAGTCACGAACTCAAGATATCAAAAAAAATCAACTAATCACACTTACTCAAATATGACGAAGGACCAAAAGCGTAGGGCACTACAAATCTAAATTAGTTTCATACAACTCTTCCAAGATCTCAATCCCAACACTATTTTCCTGAATTTCATTTAACAATAAACTTCTTCTACTTAATGCATCATCAACCTTTTCTTCTTTCCCACTCCTATGTTTCAACATAAAGTTAAAAATCTGAAGGTACTCCACCCACTTTGCATGCCTTTAATTCAACTTTTGTTGGCTATTAATAAACTAAAGTGCATAGTTATCTATGTAAACAACAAACTCCTTAGGAAGCAAGTAGTACTTCCACTTCTTCAAGGACTGAACTAATGAATAAAATTCAAGGTCATAAGCTAAATATTTCTTCTTATCATCATTTAATTTTTCATTGAAATAAGCAACTAGTTTCCCTTCTTGACTTAAGAAAACCCCTATTGCTAAGCCACTAGCATCACACTCCACTTGAAACACTTTGTTAAAATCAAGTAACACAAGTATAGGTTGTTCAATCACTTTATTTTTTAGAAATATAAAACATTCTTCAGCCTCTTGAGTCCATTCAAATTTATTTTTGTGTCCTTTTATAGTGTTAAGTATAGGAGCAACTATACTACTAAACTTTTTGATAAACTTTTTATAAAAACTAGAAAGTCCATAAAAAATTCTTACCTCATAAACACTCCTAGTTGTTGGCCAATCAAAAATGGCATGAACCTTCTCCTTTTCCATCTTCAATCCATCTCTCGATACCACAAAACCCAAGTAGACTAATTTATCCTTCATAAAGGTACACTTCTTGAGGTTGATCAGTAGCTTCTCCTCATGCAAACGTGTCATAACCAACCTTAAGTGTTGTGGGTTTTCTTCCTTAGACCTACTAAAAATTGGTATATAATCCAAATAGACTATCATAAACTTCCCTAGGAATAGTTTCAAGAATTGATTAATAATCCTCATAAAAGTACTAGGTACATTTGTAAGCCCAAAGGGCATAACCATCCATTTATAGAGACCATTGTTAGTCTTAAATGTTGTCTTCCATTCATCCCTAGGTCTGATCTTAATTTGATGATAGCCATATTTCAAGTCTATCTTTGAGAAATACATAGAACCACTCAAAAAATCCATTAAATCATCCATCCTTGGAATATAAAACCTATATCTAATGGTAATCTTATTGATTACTCTGGATTCTGCACACATTCTCTAATCACCTTCTTTATTTGATACTAGAACTATTGGTACAACACAAGGACTAAGACTCTCCCTTATCAATCCTTTTTCTATTAACTCTTCAACCTACTTTCTATTCTCCTCATTCTCCTTGGAAGTCAATCTATATTTAGCTATATTTGTTAGGCTATACCTTGGAACTAAATCCATATGATGACTAATGCTCCTCACTGGAGACAACTCATTAGGAAAATCAACTACCACAATATCCATATGTTCTCTCAATATGTCTTGTACCTCATTTGCTAAGTCATCCAACTTAGTAGAGGTAAGTAAGTGCAACCTTAGGCTTGAGTACCAATGCATAGCCCACTGATTGTTTCTTCATATCACACAAAAAATCTTTTCCAATCACCAACATAACCTTGCTTTTGTTCATACTCTTATTATCCCCTTCTTCTCCTTTCAAAGGTAGCAGTGTATTTTTTAACCATCCTTCTAAAAAGTGTAAGTATAATTTCTTCCATCATGTATGGATCTCCTATTAAATTTCCAAGGCCTTCCAAGAAGCACATGGAAAGCATCCATGGGCATAATTTCATACATAAAAATTTCCTTATAACTACCTATCTAAAAATTTGTTGAGTTTTGCTCATCTATCAATAATTGATGCCCGTTTTGTAGCCAACAAAGTTGATATGGATTAGGATGTTTGATTCTAGTAAGACCTAGCTTGTCCACCATTTCAATTTACACAAGATTATTTATACTACCACTATCAATAATAAGTTTTTAGCACTTATCTTTAGCCTTATAATTGGTATTGAATAAGGCTCTTCTTTGCAGAGCTTCTTGACTCTCCTTTGGTGGCTTCAAAATTACTCTCTTGAATAGCTAAGAATCTCTTGTCTCAAGTTATTCTAAGTGAGGAGAAGGTGATCCTAAACTTTCTTAGTCAACTTGCACAATTTTATTACTCCTCTCAAACCTCGTGTGTCCCTCTTGTGTAAATTCACAACACTCCCAACTTTTGTGACCATACTTGTTACACTTAAAACACTTTCCTAGAAAGCCTCTTCCTCTTCCTTGGTAACCCTCTCTTCCAAATGGTCTCCCTCCTCTATTTTGGAAACCCCCTCTCTTTGAATTTTCTTGTCCCTTAGAAGTGCCTACTTCTTTACCTTGTGTTGGTATGTGGCAACTGATCATGCACATATTGTACACTAGTAACAAGAAATGGGGTTCGGGGCATCACCCCAAAAGAAAAAAATTTATTAAAATGTCTAAGGTTTTCCCACTAACATGTCAAGGTTTTGTTTTCCTCTAACACATCAAGGTTTTCCTGATAACATGTCAAATGAAAAATGACTTTGTAAAAAATCCCCTAATTCTAAAAGCTTCCAAAAAGCTTGCTATAAGTGATTGAGGTGTATGTTGTGATGTGTGGTTCGTGAGATTGTAATCTGTTTTGTACTAGATAATAAAATTTATTTTGGTGGCTGAGTTTCTATGGATGTATCCCATATTTGTTGAACCACATTTAATTTTGTGCTAATCTCTTTTGTGTTATTCTTCATTGTTATTTCTAGGTTATTTTAATCTGCATATAATTGTTAATGTTTATTTCTCCAATCTTCCTGAATCCTAACAACTAGTATCAGAGGCGTGTGTATTCTGGTTGATTGGAAGGAAACCTTTAGATTTGAGTGGGAGTAATGGAAGAAGGAAAATTCAAGGTTGAGAAGTTCAATGGCTAGAATTATCAATTATGGAAGATCTAGATGGAATATTATTTGTATCAAAAGGATCTATGGTGGCCATTGCAAGGAAAAACAAAGAAAGAGGCTACAATGTCTAATTAAGAATGGGATATCATAGATAGAAAGGAACTGGGAACCATTCAATTGTTCCTAGAACCATTTTTGGTGTTTAATATAATAGAAGCAAATACAATAGAGGATATAATGGAAGCTTTGGATAAATTGTATGAAAAAACCTTAGCCTTAAATAAGGTATTTCTCATGAAGCATTTGTTTAATATAAATACAATTGAAGGTGGATCTATGACAAATTATTTAAATGAGTTTAATACGATTACCAATAAGCTAACTTCCATAAAAGTGAATTTTGATGAAGAGGTTAGGGATCTATTTGTTTTATGTTCTTTGCCAGAAAGTTGGAATAGCTTGGTGATGGTTGTAAGTAACTATGTATCTAGTTCAAATACATTAAAATTTGATGATGTTGTTGGTGTTATCCTTAGCAAGGAAATGCAACATAATAGCACAGGAAAGACTTCAACATTGGGTAATTCTTTGACTGCAAACAATATGGGAAGAATAAAGTAGAGAGGAAAATCCCAACAAATTATGGGAAGTCACAAGGAAATTTGAAGAAAGGTAGATCTAAATCCAAAGGAGGAATGGATTGCTGGCACTGTGGAAAGCTAGGATACTTCAAAAAGGATTGTTGGTCTCAAAAGGGAAAATAAGGACATAGAAAACATGATGATAGTAAGGAAGCTAATTTTTCAAGTAATAAATTGTAAGATACTTTAATTTTGTGTTTAGATAATGTTAATGATTCTTGGGTGATAGATACAGGGGCTTCATTTCATGCCACACCTCATAGGATATATTATGTAGATTATGTTCAAGGTGATTTTGGATAGGTATATTTGGGTGATGATGAACCTTATCATATTGTTGGAAAATGAAAGATAAAAATCAAGTTGCAAAATGGAAATGAATGGTTGCTACAAGAGGTAAGGCATGTTCCAAATTTGAGAAGGAATTTAATTTTTGCAGGATAACTAGGTAGTGAAGGTTGCATAGTTACCTTTCCATACAAAGTGTGGAAGGTCTCTAAAGGTGCATTAGTAGTAGATAAAGGTGAAAAGATAGCCACATTATTTTTGTGTACTAGTAATATTTACTTATTCTACCTCAGCTGCTATAGAAACAGTTGCTACTAAGACAATTATATCACCTACTACAAGGATAGAAACAAAATTTTGGCACCATAGACTTGGGCACATGAGTGAGAAAGGGATGAAGATCCTTCACTCCAAAAAGTTGCTACCAGGTTTGATGCAGATTAACTTGGAGTTTTGCAAAAATTGTGTTTATGGAAAATAGAAAAGAGCCTGATTTCTCAAAGTTGGGAAAGAGAAGAAGAGTGATAAATTAGAGCTTGTGCATTTAGATGTATGAGGACCAGCTTAGTTATCTTCTCTTGGTGGCTCTTGTTATTATGTTACTTTTATTGATGGTGCAACTAGGAAAACATGGGTGTATTTCCTAAAACAAAAATCAAAATTATTTGAAACTTTTAAAAAGTGGAAAGCTTTGGTTGAGAATGAGACAAGAAAAAAGTTGAAGTGTCTCAATTTTGATAATGGAGGTGAGTATTGGAGCAAAAAATTTGAAAGTTATTATTCATATAATGGAATTCGTAGGCAAAAAATGGTTCTTGGAACCCCATAAGAAAATGGTGTGTCTAAGAGGATGAATAGGCCCATTATGGAGCATGAAAGGATCATGAGATTGCATGTTGGACTACCCTTACACTTTCGGGAAAATTTTGTACATATTTCTATTTATTTAATAAACAGGGGACCTTCAAATCCTTTGGATGGTGACATTCCTTAGGAGGCATGTATGGGTAAAAAGGTAAACTATTCATTTTTGAAAACCTTTGGTTGTGAAGCAATTGTACATGTTGATACTAAAAATAGAACCAAGCTTGAGGATAAGTCTAAAAAATGTACCTTCATTGGATATGAAGTAGATGAATTTGGTTATCGATTATGGGATTATGAAAATCATAAAATCATTAGAAGCAAAGATGTTATATTCAATGAGAATTTCATGTATAAGGATTAGTTGTAGGAAAAGAAGCATGAATAGGACAAAAAGGAATATGTGGTGCTGGATGAGATTCCAAAAAATAAAATGCCAGTGGTACCTGATGCTCAGCAACAACAAGTTATCCCACAGACTCCTGCAAGTGTTAGATGTTCTACAAGGATAACTAGACCTCTAGAATGATTCTCTCCATCATTATATTCTATATTATTAACTGATTCTAGTGAACCTAAAGGTTATGAAGAAGCAATGTAGGTAGATACCAAAAACTAGTAGGAGCAAGGCATGAAAGAGGAAATAGATTCCTTACTGCAAAATCAGACTTGGGAATTAGTCCAATTTCCTATAGGTAAAAGAGCATTTCCAAATAAATGGGTTTACAGGTTGAAGGAAGAAGATGGAGGAAAGAAAAGATATAAGGCCATACTCATGGTAAAATGTTTTATACAAAAAAAGGTATATATTTTGATGAAATATTTTCTTCGATTGTAAAGATGACTTCTATTAGAACTATTCTAAGTCTTGTGGCTATAGAAGACTTGCATCTTGAATAGATAGATGTTAAAACATTTCTCCATGGGGATTTGGAAGAAGAAATATACATGCAACAACCAGAGGGATATGAGGTCAAGGGTAAGGAGGAATTTGTGTTCAAGTTAAAGAAGAATTTGTATGGCCTGAAGCAAGCACCTTGGAAATGGTATTTGAAATTTGATAGTTTTATGACTGAACAAGGTTACAAAAGATGTCATTATTATTATTGTGTTTATTTTAAGAAATTGGGTAATGGAAGCTATACTATCTTGTTTCTTTATGTTGATGACATGCTTGTTGTCAATTCTAACATGCAGCATATTAATGAACTTAAGAAGAAATTAGAAAATTCATATTCTATGAAGGATTTGGGTGCAACAAAAAAAATCCTTAGTATGAGGATCAAATGAGACAAGACAAACAAAAAATTATTTTTGTATCAAACTGAGTATGTAGAGAAGGTGTTGAAAAGGTTTAACGTGTAGAATGCAAAAGTAGTTATTACACCTTTTCCTAGTCATTTTAAGTTCACTAAGGAGATGTGTCCAAAGACACAAGAGGGGGAAGAAAAATTGTCTAAGATACCATATGCATCAGTAGTTGGTAGCTTAATGTATGAAATAGTATGCACAAGGCTAGATATTGCACATGTAGTGGAAGTCATAAGTAGATATATGAGAAATTTGGGAGTGGAACATTGGAATGTGGTAAAATGGATTCTCCAATAAATAAGAGGTACTACTTCAAAGAAACTATGTTTGGAGGAAAAAATTCTACTCTAAAAGGATATGTTGACTCTAATCTAGTGGGTGATATTCATAGTAGGAGGATTACTACAAGGTATTTTTTTACTATAGGAGGTATTGCATTCAGTTGGATTTCAAGACTGCAAAAGGTTGTTCCACTTTCAACCACTAAATTTGAGTATATTGCTACTACGGAAGCTAGCAAGGAGATGATTTGGTTATAACATTTTTTGGAGGAATTGGGACAACACTAAGAAGATAGACCTTTTTACACAAATAGCTAGAGTGCCATTCATCTTGCTAAGAATTCAACTCTGCATTCAAAAACTAAGCACATATAGCTCAAATACCACTTCATCTGGTCAGTTTTGGAGGATGGAAAGTTGAAGCTAGAGAAAATTAAAACAAGTGAGAATCTTGTAGATATTTTCACAAAGGCAGTTACATGGGAGAAGTTGATTTCCTCATCAGTTTTGGTTGGCCTTCATGACTAATAATGGTGGATATAAGAAACTAGCCAAACCTATAATCCAGTGCAGTGATTTCGTCTAGGATCAGTCTCCAAGTGGGAGATTGTTTGGTGTGGAGCTTGATCAGTCTCCAAGTGGGATGTTGTTGGTATGTGGTGACTGATCATGAAAATACTATACACTTGTAACAAGAAATGGGGTTTGGGGCATCACCTCAAAAAAAATAATTAAAACGTCAAGGTTTTCTTGCTGACACAACAAGGTTTTTTCCCTTTGACATGTCAATATTTTTTCCCATTAACACGTCAAATGAAAAATGACTTTGTAAAAAAACCCTAATTCTAGAAGCTTCCAAGAAGATTATTATAAGTGGCTAGGATGTATGTTGCAGTATGTGGTTTGTGGGATTGTAATTTGGTTTGCACTAGATAATAAAATTATTTGGGTGGCTGAGTTTTTGTGGATGTAGCCCATATTGGGTGAACCACATTAAATTTTGTGTTGATCTCTTTTTTGTTATTCTTCATTTTTATTTATAGGTTATTTAATTTGCATATAATTATTAATTTTTATTTCTCCAAATTTCCTAAATGCTAACACCTTGATGGTGTTATTGTCCTCTATTAGAATGTTTTCCTCTTCCTCTACCTCTTCCTTGCTGATTTTTTTTCTAAGCTTCTCCTCTACTTTAATGGAAAATTGATAGGCTTCCCCAAGAGTCTTGGGGGGAAAGAGACTCAATTCATCTTGAAAATTATATCTCAATCAATTAAGGTACCTAGCTACCTTCTCCATATCTTCTTCACTATGCCTTGATCAAATCATAAGTTTGTAGAACTTTGTTATATATTGTGGCATCGAAAATTGGACACTCTTGAGAAAAGAGACAATTTCACGCTTAATTTAGACCTAATTTTGAGTATCCCTGCATTATTCAATCTTCAAAATAGCATTTATAAGCCCCTAAGACCCATTATTTTTTATCTAGAGGCCCATTTCACTTAAAAAATCACTTAAATCCTAACAAACAAAACTCAATTCATTCATATGCCAAAAACCCACCTTCAAAAACCACTAGTGGAACCCATTCGCTACCTTGGACAAATGAGTACCCTCTGGTGGGACCCATTCACCAAGGGTGGAGAATGAGTCCCTTTTGAGGGAAATTTCAATTTTGAGTGAGAATTTAATCAATTCAACTTAATTTTTCAATGGACGTCGGCCTCTTAGGTCTAAATAACAGAAAAATTAGGTGTTGATGCCTATAAATACAAATTTTAGGTCATTTTTCACATCTCTTAGTCATTTTTACAAAGTAATTTCAAAATTCAAGTATTATGAGTCTTTCACAATAAGTTTTATTTGCATTTTCTACAACAAAGTTGAAGCTTTACGACAGCAAACCAAGGGTTTTTGCATGTCTTCAAGCTCACTTCTCACCCAATATCTATCATTGCAAAGAGTTGATGATGTATGCCTATGTTGAATCATGGAGAAATCTAGGTTAACGAGATGGAAATAGCCATCAAATCACACCTAAAGACTTGTTTTCAAAGTGATTCCATCTTCCATATTCTCTCTATCTTCAGATTTAAGGTTTGCATTACTTTTGCATGATATTTAAATTCATTTTATATGTTGTAGGGTTTCTAGGTTTGAATTCTTACATCATTCAAATCATATTTGCACATCTTATTCTAACACAATAGAATAAGGTTTTGTCATACTTCATATTTTCCTAGTCTTTGACACACTTAAGGCTAGAGTTTTATGCATATTTTTATCCATTAAAGGTTTGATTACCCAATTAGGGGTTTGACCAAGGAAAACCCCCCATTAGAAAATAAATTTTAAGTTGTTTTGCAGGTATTTTCTGAGATCCAATCCAAATTCCCATCAAGAAGTGTTGTATAGGTGACAAGGTGTAGGTCTGAGATCTAAAATTGCAAAAAAATGGAAAAGGACTGATTCGCCATAGATGGTGAATGAGTCCCATTTGAGGTGGATGATAGAGTTAACTGCAGATTCTAGTACCCAGTGAGAAAAAACTAGTTTTTGGGCAGAAAACCCTGACTTGGGACTGATTCGCCCAGGGTGGCGAATGAGTCCCAATCAACCTAAAAGTCAAAATTTTCAAATTTCCAGAGTGCCTTTCAATATTCATCAATCTTACAAGTTCACACATTTTGAATTACAACTTTTTTTTAGTCCTTTTTTCATTTGTGTGCATATTTTTAAGTCTTTTGCAAATGTCACTATGTTTTCAAACATTACATATTTCATTAGTTTTGTATTAATAATCAACAAATTTCATCACTTAGTTGCATTTAGATAATTTTATTTAGTTTTAATTCTATTATACATTCCTTTATTTGAGTGAACCACCTCAATTTTAGTGTTCTATCTCTCTCCTTTTAGGTGAAAAACCCTAAGAGTGCAAGAGAAGTCTATAGAACCACAAAATTGATTGTTCATTTTGGTGAACTTGCATATTGAACATTATCTTTTTGATTTACATTTGAATTTGCATCCTAGGACTCAATAGCATTGTATTTTGCATTGTTCTTGCATCCTAGGACTTCTTCAAATTGCAATAGTGAAACTATCATTTAGAGGTCATTATTGCATTTCCTTTCATCACATCATTCTAAAATTTTGTATTTTCATTCTTTATCTGCATTGTAGAGACCTAAAAACATAAAGAAAACTCACAAAAATTAGAAAAAACTTAAAAACATCTCTCTTGGGACTCATTCGCCACCTTAGGCGAATCAATCCCATTGCACTTTTTGCATTAGTATTTTCAAAATTAGGTTTCCTACTTTGCACTTTTCTGTTTTCTGCAATTTCTTTTATGTTTTAGTTCAATTACTTTTTGTTATATCTAAATCATTTTGCATAAGCATAATTTCCTTTCATGGAATTTATGGATAGCCTTATATTTTTGCATGTTTCCTTTTTAGCATTAGTTCCTAGTTCTTTTAAATTAGATTTTTCAATACATAAAAAAAGATAGAAAAATCAAACCAACCTTTCAAACAAATGATTCAATTTAGAAATAACATCTCATCCAAGCCTCTTATTAGTGATGATGTAGACAAGTTAGATGAAGTTCTTCAAGACTTTATCTCACTCACTTCATCCTCTAAATCTTGCCATGAGAAACCTCAACCAATTGACGATAACCTACCCCTCAAACCTTTTAGTAGTGATGACCTTGACTTGGTAGATGAATCCCTTCAGGACTTCATCTCATCTATGTCATCCACTAAGATTTTTTATGACCAACCTACAACAAAGCACATTAATGTATCTAAATTTTTCCATGAGCAACCTATAACAATTAATGATAACTTACCCCTCAAACCTTTTAGTCGTAATGACCTAGAAATGTTAGATGAAGACCTTCAAGAATTTGTCTCATCTAAGTCATCCATTAAGGTTTGTTGTGAACAATTTAAAACTAAGGAAGTTAATGTGATTCAACCTCAACTCATTCTTTACCCACCCTCACATAAACTACGTCCTTCTAATAAACCTAAGTTCACTCTTTACCCACCTAAAATTGATTTGTTGCAGCAATCTAGTAATATTATTGTTTCTCATACATATAATACCTAAAAAAATCTGCAACCAACCCCACCTTCTTTACCTTTACCTAATCCAATTAGTGCTCCTAGCTTTCCCTCACACACAAAGGAGTATGATCTTGTTGAACAACTCAAGAATACTCCTGCAAAGATTTCCCTTTGGTATTTACTTCAGAATTCACCAAATTACCACACTATTTTTCAAACAGCCTTACAACACATTGTGGTTCCTCCTGGTACAACTCCAAATGATGTGGAAACTTTAATACATGGAATGAATAAAGTTAATCTAGACATTACTTTCCATCAACATGAGCTCCCTCCTTTAGAGTTTTGAAAACAAAATGAATCCTTTACGATAATTTCTCAATTCAATCGAATAGGTATCAAAAGAACCCTCATTGATAATGGTTTTGCTCTTAATGTGTGTAGTGTGAATCTCCTTGATAGATTGCATGTTGACAAGTTACAAATAAAACATGATTCTTTATCCATTCGAGGATTTCACAATATAACAAAGCAACCACTTGGTGTAATCACTTTTCCCATTACAATTCAGGTGGATACTATACAAACTCCTATTCATGTCATGCCTTATGATCTTTCATATAATCTTCTTTTAGGAAGACCATGGATTCATGAGATGAATGTAGTTCCTACAAACCTTCATCACATAATGAAATATGTCTATAACAACAACATTTATCAAGTTGAAATAGATCTTGATCCTAAAATTTTCTTACACCTTGAAAAAGGAACCACAAGTCCTTTGAATACATTAATTCCAACATCTAATATAGAACCTCTTGAAATTGAACAACAAGATGAGGAATCAGTCTCCAAACTATTTGGTGATGATTGGGGATCCTTAGAACTCACACCTTAATTTATGGGAAAATATATAATCACACAAAAGAAGGATGAGAAACAAGAACAACCAACTGTCATGTCAACTCATAATTTAGAAAAATCTTCTCAAACATCTATCTCCTCTACTTTGGAAGAAACTACAACATACACAAATTTTTTTGATGAGATAGATTATCAACCTTTTCCTAATCTAAAAGAAATGGAAATACTTTATGGAAAAGGTTATGAACTTGTGAAACAATTGTGATATACCAAAAAAGGATATGGAAAGCATGAACAAGGTATTCATGTCCCTATAGAACATAATACACAAGAGACAAAAAATGGATTGGGATATTCTTTTTCTAAAATGAAAAAAGCTACTCAATGACCATCTTTGAATATCAACACTATTACATGTCAACCAAAACACAAACTCACAATCAAACATCCTGAATTGCTTGATATTAACTTATCACCATCATGGTAGTATGTTGACAATGGTGAAACGCTGAAACAAATGTTAGGAGTTTATGATAACACATCCTCTACTACTCCCATGAAATGGGTGACTTGTGCTATGATAATTACCAAGCAAAAAGATAGTGATATCCCTGAAGAACCATATGATCCTAAAGTTCCTACATCTAATGCACTCCCCTTAGGAGATACAATTGATGTTCCAATGGACATAGATGATAAATAAAAAGTTATTAAGATTGGGAAGTGCCATGATGATGAAGAACAAGAGGAAACTACAACTTTACTTCATGATTTTCCTAAATTTTTTGCTTGGAAATACTCTGATATGCTAGGAATTGACCTAAAAATTATGACACAAAACATTGTTTTCACTGAAAATGCTAAACCTATTTGCCAAAAGATACAAAAAATTTACCCTAACATAGCCTTGCATGTTAAAGTAGAGCTTGAAAAACTCCTTGATGCAGGCTTCATTCGGCCTATTGATAATTCTCCTTGGATCTCAAACATTGTCGTAGTTGCTAAATCCAATAATTGTATTAGGGTATGTACATATTTTTGTGATTTGAATAAAGCGTCTTTAAAAGATGACTTTATGATTCCTAATATTGACATGATTGTGGATTAAATTGCTAGACATAATTTTTTGTCATTCATGGATGGATTTTATTGTTATAATCAAATCCATATCAACCCTCAAGATCAATACAAAACTGCAGTTACAATTGTTTGGGGAACGTTTTGTTGGGTTGTGATGCCCTTCGGTTTAAAGAATTCTGACACAACTTATCAACGAGAAATGACCTTGATATTTTGTGATTACATACATAAAATATTGGAAGATTATTTGATAATATCCTTGTTAAATCCTTAACAAGACAAGACAATGTAAATGTTCTTCAAAAAATCTTTTAACGAATATGTAAATATAACATACGACTAAATCCAAAAAGTGTCTTTGGCATAGATAGTAGAATTTTTTTTGGGTTTGTCATATCTAACAGAGGCATAGAGGTGGACACAAAGAAAATTGATGCCATTATTAACATGCCACCTTATAAAAACATTTCTCAATTGCACACATTACAAGGCCAAATTCAAGCTATCTATCGTTTCATAGCATCTTTAGCTGATCACACGTTACCCTTCACACATCTCCTCAAAAAGGATGTGCACTTTTATTGGAATGAGGATTATAAACATTCTTTTGAGAGTTTAAAGGAATACCTTGCAACTCCACCTATTTTACAACCCACCATGCCAAATAAATTAGTTATCCTATACATAGCCGCATCAGCCAATGCTCACGTAGCATTGTTGGCTCAACAAGATGATCATGGAAAAGAAAATCATGTTTATTACATTATTTGAACTTTAATTGATTATGAAACTCGATATTCACCAATTGAAAAATAATGAGCTTAGCTCTTGTATTCACTACTAGTAAATTGCAACATTATTTACTAAATGCCAAAATACAAGTAATAACAAAATTTGATCCCCTTAAGCATATTTTTAACAAAACCAACCTATCTGGATGCTTAGCTAAGTGGGTGATGTTGTTAACTAAGTTTGAACTTAAGTTTGTTTCCCAAATATAAATCAAAGGACAAGCCTTAACCGATCATTTAGCCAATTCCCCCTCTCCTCTCGCTTTACCTAATCATGACTCCTTTCTTGATGATAGTGTCTTGATCGCAAATGTTAAAACATGGGAGTTATATTTTGATGGATCCAAGTGTCAAATAGGTTCTAGTTCTAGAGTGGTATTAATTCCACCCGATGGAAATCCTATTACCTTGTCCTATCGATTAAATTTCCTATGTACAAATAACGCAACATAGTATGAGGCATTAATTATAGGATTGTGGGCTGCTTTAACCATGGGTGCTAAGGATATCAAGATATTTGGTGATTCACAATTAGTCATCAAATAAATCAATGGGACACTTTCCAAAAAAAGGGGACACTTTGCGAAAAAAAAATCCAAGACCCTAAATTAACCTATCCTTGCATTAAAAATCATTAAATCATTGCAAAATCACTAAGCGAAAGCTACAGAATCGACTCACCTCATGGTACAGCTCGTCGCGCACCACTTGCTCTCAAAGCTCATTCAGTTGCAAATGTGTGTAGTCTTGTCTACTCGGCATCTTCTCATCTCATTCGTCACTCTCAAGCTACAAGAAGGTAAAATGCAATAGTAAGTGACAAGTTACACTCCTTTACCTCTTTTCACCTATACAATAAAATAGGGATATTTTCTTTTAAGAGTTCAATAAATTACCTTTTCTTCAAAACAACATAACGAGAGCTAGGGACCTCCATTTTTTATGTAGTTTGATGTGTTGGAATCATGATTCCACACCCGACATAACCAATCATCTATTGTTGCATGACATGGTACTTGGAAATTCCCTATGATATGATGTTATTTATTCAACGTGGCTAGATTTCTACCTTGATTCCACCTTCGTAAAGCAAGTGGAATCAGGGGGGCATACATCTACCCTTGAATTGGATTCCTAGGCATTAGATAAAATGATTTTTGGATAATTAACAAATTTATGTTGCAAGATGTGGTTCCTAATGTTGTGGCTTTGTAGATAACTACACTGGGGGCTTCATTCTCCCATCTTTTGAATGAGTATCCTTTTATGCAATAAAGTGTACTATTTAGAGTCCTTTAGCTTACATATGCACAAAGTCATATGGGCGCTAAACTGGGGGCTAAATGTGGCGTAGAAAATTGGAAACTCTTGAGAAAAGAGACATTTTCACACTTAATTTAGACCTGCTTTTGAGTATCCTTGCATTATTCAGTCTTCAAAACAACATTTAATAGGCCCCTAAGACCCATTATTTTTTATCTAGAGGCTTGTTTCACTTAAAAAAATCACTTAAATCTCGAAAAATAACACTCAATTCATTCATATCCAAAAACCCATCTTCAAAAACCACTAGTGGGACCCATTCGCCACCTTGGTCAAATGAGTCCCCTCTGGTGGAACCCATTCGCCAAGGGTGGAAAATGAGTTCCTTTTGAGGTAAATCTCAATTTCGAGCGGGAATTTAATCAATTCAACTTAAATTTTTGGTGGATGTCAGCCTCTTAGCTCTAAATAATGGGAAAATTAGGTGTTGATGCCTATAAATACACATGTTAGGTCATTCTTCACATCTCTTACTCATTTTTGCAAAGCAATTTCAAAAGTCAAGTATTAGGAGTCTTTCACAATAAGGTTTATTTGCATTTTCTACAACAAATTTGAAGCTTTAGGGTAGCAAACCAAGGGTTTTTGCAGGTTTTCAAGTTCACTTCTCATCCAAGATCCAACATTGTAAAGAGTTGATGATGGATGCCTATGGTGAATCATGGAGAAATCTAGGTTTCAAGAAGATGCAACTAGTCATCAAATCACACCTAAAGACTTGTTTTCAAAGTGATTCCATCTTCCATCTTCTCTCTATCTTTAGATTTAAGGTTTTCATTACTTTTTCATGATATTTAAATTCACTTGATATGTTGTAGGGTTTCTAGGTTTGAAGTCTTGCATCATTCAAATCATATTTTCACATCTTATTATAACACAATAGAATAAGGTTTTGTCATACTTCAGATTTTCCTAGTCTTTGACACACTTAAGGCTAGATTTTTATGCAAATTGTTATCCATTCAAGGTTTTATTACCCAATTAGGGGTTTGACCAAGGAAAATCCCCCATTAGAAAACAAATTTTAAGCTATTTTGTAGGTATTTTTTGAGATCTCGATCTGGATTCCCCATCAAGAAGTGTTGTACAGGAGACAAGGTGCAGGTCTGAGATCTAAAATTGTAGAAATTTGGAAAAGGAATGATTCACCATGGATGGAAAATGAGTCCCATTTGAGGTGGCTGACAGATTTAATTGTAGATTCTAGCACCTAGTGAGCAAAAACCAATTTCTGGGCAGAAAATCCTAACATGGGACTGATTCGCCCAAGGTGGCAAATGAGTCCCATTCAACCTAAAATTCAAAATTTTCATATTTCTAGAGTTCCTTTCAATCTTCATCAGTCTTACAGGTGCACACATTCTAAATTACAACTTCTTGTTTAGTCCTTTTTGCATTTGTGTACATATTTTTAAGTCTATTATAAACGTCATTGTGTTTTCAAACATTGCATATTTAATTAGTTTTGTATTAATAATCACTCAATTTCATCACTTAGTTGCATTTAGATCATTGAATTTAGTCTTAATTCTATTATAGATTCCTTTATTTGAGTGAAGCAACTCAATTTTAGTGTTCTATCTCTCTCCTTTTAGGCGAAAAACCCTAAGAGTGCAAGAGAAGTCCATATAAAACCACAAAATTTATGGTTCATATATTCTTTCACACTCATCTCTTTTTTCTCGAGATTTTGTAACCTTTTAAATAGGTCAATTTCGTAGTCTCCAAGAAGGAATTTTTCTTTCAATTTGGAAACCCTTTTGTCCCAAGAGGTTATCTGCTCCTTATTTTTCTTTCTTCTTTCCAACTAAACATAATCCCACCACATAGTAGTGTGGCCTTTGATTCTTGTATAGGAAAACTAGACTCATTTCTCCTCTTCCACTTCTTTGTATTTAAAATAATTATCAATCTCATTGTTCCAATCAATGAGTTCTTCTCCATTGAGGTTTCTTGAGTAGGTGGGAACCTCTATCTTGGGCTTCGCTCCAATCCTCATGGCTACTCTTAGTAATTTTACTTTGCAACCCCATTAGGTTCATCTTCTCCATGAACCACCTCTTCTCTAGCTAGTTTCTCATCTTCTCCATTTTCACTTATATCTCTAGTAGGGTGTTTCCACAATAGTGTGTCTCACTTTTGGGACATGCTAATTTTTTCCTGAAATCATTGTTTTTAGAAAAACTAAATATTTAAGTCTTGAGGGGATCCATCTAAAGGGTTTTAATTGAAGAGGGATAGATAAGACCCCCTTAGATAAAACCCCATTGGATAGAACCCCTCTAGTATTAAATCATACCCACAATGGTGTCTTCTTCACACTTATCAAAATGCTAGCAAAAAACCACTTTTTCTTTACCTTTTGAGGGATTAAATAACATCATTTAAAAATTATACTTTGTAATATTGTAGCCCTTGAAATGAGCTTCCCAACAAGTATATTTTTTATATATTTTCATTGTATCAATATTTAATTTTCAATTTTTACTAAACAAAGTTTTTTCTCTGAACATCAAGCTCTTTGTTGTGTAGAGGTGTTAAAATAGTAAACCATTGTTAAAAAGAAAAAGAAAAAATACCCATTCCCTAGGTATTTATGTCCTTGTTTAACCCAAAAAAAGAAAAGGGTTTTGAAATATACACAACAAGTTGGGTTGTATGACACACACATATGTCCAAATTATAGTTTTAAAGTGACTTTAAAAATTAATCTAAAAAAAATGCAACAAAAACTATGAAAAAATATCCTTTCCCTAGATATTGATGTTGAGAATCTATATTTCAAAATTTGGAATTTAATCCTTTATAGAAAAAAGTTATATTGTACAACACAAATGTTACTTTCTAAAAATGTTGTTTTCTGTTGAAAACCAGTTATTAAAAGAGATGTTGAAAGATTCATGATTATTTTAAAAAAAATGAAAAAAAAAATATTTAGAATCTACACACAAATTTCCACAAATCACTAGTTCACATCATCTTCAAATTCTTAACTGTTTAGCTCCTATAGGTCTCAAAAGATGAAGATTCAGTTAAAAATATTGATGTAAATGTCCATCTTGGGCAAAAACTGAGACACACTATTATGATTTAACCTAGCAATTAATCCTCTTCTTTTTTCCTACTCCATGACATCCATTCTTTTTGTAAGGTTCTGCAACAACTCAAGAATCCCTTCATTTATGCCCCTTCTAATACATCCTTTGGCACCTCCTCTTGGCATTCTTCTTAGCGACATCTTTCCCAATCTTACCCTACCCAATCTCTAGCTACTTTGATACCAAAAATGATGGTTGTGATTAAAAACCAAAAGTCAAAAATATCTTTGAATTAGTATATTTCAAGTTGAAAAACCATGAACCTATTGGTATACCAATCTGGGAATGCAAAACAAGGACTTATACAAAGCAATTTATTCAAGAATAGAGTCTTTATTCTGCCATACGCTAGGAAAATGGGAATCTTTAAAAATATTCCTTCATTGAAATCACACTATTTTGTTGCATATTGAACAACATTTAAATTTAAACACACTGATAAGTAAAGAATAGAAAAAACTCTTGGCAATGAAATATTAGAGCCTCCAGAACTTATGCAATATTACACAATAGAAGAATAAAGAATACCCAATAATTTACAATTTCATGCCTATTACCACATTTGGCTAGAAACAAAAAGACACACTACAAAACATTAATGATAATCTTCTTCTTCCAAACAAGAAGAGGTTTTTGTTTTTCTTTCTTTTCTTTGTTCATTGAACCCTCCAAAATACCTCCTTCGTGCCTCCTATAACTACCTCTCACTTCTGACACTTCTATCCCCAGATCCTCCTTTGATGCAATCTATTTTTTTTCCTTTTCCAACTACCAAATTCATAACTATTTTTACATTCCTTTTTTTTTCCTTATCTTCCTACTCCACATGGGTATGTGAATGCAAGTCTTTCTTAAAAAAATAAATTTTCTATATTAAAATTTACCCTCTATTCAACATTGAAGTGGAAAATTCTAGCAAAAAAGAAGAAGTTCAATGCACTAAAAACACCACACCCTCACAAACTCACAATTTCCAATCAAATTTTTTAAACCAAAACACAAAGGGAACAAAATGAAATAAAACCAAAAATCTAAGGTGTCGATGCTCATGTACATCAGACTCACTTGTGGAGGTAAGGCTAATTGATAGGCAATTGGATTTATCTTCTTTAGGATTTTAAATGGTCCCACATATTGAGGTACCACTTTTGAATATTTTGCAAATGTTATGGAGCTCTTGTGGGGTTTGACTCTCAAGAAGACTTTATCACCTATTGTGAATTCCCTCTATGTCATGTTTTTATCTGCATAACACTTTTATCTATTTGGTGCTTCCTTTAATCTCTATATTAATGCCTTAGTCTAATTTTCCATTTCTTTCAACATATCTATTACAATTATTACTTTATCCTCATGGTTGTCCCAACTTAATGGTGTTCAACATGTTCTACCATACAATGCTTCAAATGGAGCCATGCCTAAGGAATAATAAAATAGTAGTTAAAAGAAAATTCCACTAGTGAATAGATTCTTCTCATTTTGATTTTTGGTCCATGCAATACATGTAAAGAAGGTTTTCCACTATTTGATTTATTCTCTTTTTCATTAGTTTCAGGATGGTAGTTTGTACTAAAGTTTAATTGTGTTTCTAAAGCCTAACATCTCTATCTAATATTATTTTCTCTGGAACCCCATGTAACATATAAATTTATTTCAATAAATGTTTGTCCAAATGTTGGGACATCATATATTAAATTTCTTACTATGAAGTGGGCCACCTTGTGAGTTTATCAATCACAACTATTATTGTATTATGCCTATAAGGTTTCAAAGGTAACCCTTGCACCAAATAAACACTAATGACTTGTCATTTATGATGTTTTATATTATGAGGGTACAATAATATTGTTGGGTGATAATGTTATGTATTTATCCTTTGACATTCCAAACATTTAGCCACAAAAATAACTATATCATATTTCATCCCTTTCCAAAAATATAGCTTCTTAAGACCTTAATAAATATTTTTTACCCCAATATTCCCTAAATGATGTTGAAAACAAGGTGAAACTAAGTTGCAATATTAATTTATGTATGTGAATTCAAATCTGAAAATAATATTACCAAATCAGATTATATGTATGTGATTACACATTTATCACAATCAAAAAATTAGAAAAAAAAATGACACTAAATATATAGGAAACTAACATCTCATGTCTCCAATATATAGAACTTGTAGGAGGAAAAACCACAATGGTAAACCAAAACAAGAGGTGTCGAAACCACTTGAGAAAAACCCATACCCCTTTCTTGGAAGATCAAGAGTCATGATAAAATATTAAATAAAATACAAAAGGATCAAACATGGGTTCCTAACTCATAGCATTTTCATTTTCTTCCATTTAGGATGTTCCAATGACTATTTTCTTCTAGATTGAAAGATAATGGGTACCTATTTCCTTCCAAACTTGGGCACCACACTCAAGACATTTCACATTCCCATTATGGACACCTAGGAGGGATATTTTTTCTTGTAGTGATGTGTAACCTCCACCAACATTAAATACCCTCTTAAAAATATAATTAGAATTGTAGTAACAGAAAAATTATCCCTTTTCCTTAATTAATTTGGGAATAATTAATATTAAAATGATCCTAATATTGCCTTGATTTAGTGTTGTAATGTGTTTTTCATATTCACATTAAGTTTAGAAACACTTTTAATAAAGTGGACTTAATGGTGCCTTATTTAGGGTGTTGTAAAGTGTATCTTTACACTTTCACACTAATCTAGGGCTTTATTAAGTAATTGAGGTTAAATTGAGATTAATTGGCCCCTTAAATTCAAATCCAAGCCTAATTTATTGCATTTTCCAAGAGATAACTTAGCCTAACACTCTTAAATATATTACACAACACTTAATTTTACAAGGTATGAGTCCTAGGCTAGTGACCTAGGACCCATTCGCCACCTGGTGAAAGGGTCCTCATTAGGTCCTAGGACCCCCTTTTTACATGACAATTTCACTTCCCTCGAAGTGTGTCCTAGTTAAGTATGTTAGGACCCATTCTCCCTATGGTGAATGGTTCCTCACTGACTTAGGAAACCCCCTTGGAATATGTTTTTTGTGGTATTTTAATGATTTTAAATCCTAGATCCAATGCCACCTTGTGTTATTTGAATTTTAGGATTTAATCTTAAATTATGTATAAATATGAGGCTATTTCACCTTGTTACATCTAAGCAACTTTATGAACAAGTCCTAATAGAAACTTTATGAGATCAAGAGTTCACAAGAGCATTCAAGAAGGAATTCAAGGGAATATTATTAAAGTTTATTGCAACAATCAAAGATCTATTTCATCATGTCAAAGTCATGCATGTTGTTGAGCTAATATGTTTATGTAGCATTGAAGATCCGATTCAAGCACTATTTCATATCAAAGTTCATGATCAAGATATGCAATCCTTAAAGCCACTTCATGCTAAATTTTAGATTTCCAATCCAAGGTTTCAATTAAGGTGTGGTGAGAAGTGACATTATTTTTTTCATTCAACATTCCTTTTATGCATTGTTTCAATTCAAGGTTTAATTACCAAAATGGGGTTTGAACAAGGAAAACCCCTATTCCCTAACAAAACAACATTTTTCTTCTCCTTTGATGCGTGATTTTAGGTTTTACACTGAAGATCAACTGGAGAGAGAAATTGGAAAAAGTTGTCAAAGTTGCAAAGTTGTCAAAGTTGTCATCTTTCTTGCAAGATCACAAAAAATATTCTTCAAAATTTATTTCCAACTTTCGGGAGTTGAACAATTGGGATCTGGGAATGTAGACATTCAAGAAAAAGACCCAAAAATTGATTTTCCAGAACCCTAGGTAGTAGGGACCCATTTGCCACTAGCCTAATGAGTCCTCAGTGAGACCCAAAAAAGAACTTTTTCTATTATGTACACATCATTTTACCATCTTAAAACCTACCTTTTTACTTTTATATCAGTTAGATTTGATTTTTTATT
Source organism: Sequoia sempervirens (assembly GCA_007258455.2). Lineage (NCBI taxonomy): Eukaryota > Viridiplantae > Streptophyta > Pinopsida > Cupressales > Cupressaceae > Sequoia > Sequoia sempervirens. The sequence goes on from VDFB02185326.1 coordinate 192,640, forward strand.
TTCAATTACACATTCTAGCCCTCATAATTGAGTGAAACAAACAAGAAAAAATTAGGTTCATCCCTTTGATAATCCATTTGGGGTGAACCTGGCCTTGTACATAAAAATTATGAAAAATTGGAGTCCATTAAAACCCTAGATCTAGGATTTGCATTGCCTTAGTTTGTATTTCATCTAGAGTTGTCAAAATCGCATTAGTTTGCATTACATTTTAGGTGTAAACTTGCATTTTACATTCACTTTAAATCTGAAAATTAAACAAAAAATTGTATAATGTTAGACTAATTTTGCATAGTGTTTGCATATTAGTGTACTTCTCATCATTCATATTCAAAAATTTCATAAAATTTATATTTCAAAAAGTGTCACATAGTTCATCATTTGTCATTAGTTGCACTTGCATTTCAACATCAAATTCTGGAAAATTTTGCTATAGAAGTTACAGTTTGAAACCTGAAACAAAAAACACATCTAATCACTTGTAAATTGAGTTTTTCAAATTTAAAAAACCATGTACCAAGACCCATTCACCATAGGGTGAACGAGTCCCTATTAGGGATACCAAGGAAACAAGTTTTCATAGTTCTTAAGCTTCAAAATCAAATTCAGAGTTTCTCGGAAAAGCATACCAGGACCCATTCACCAATGGGCGAATGAGTCCTTGGAGGCCTACAAAAACCAAATTTTTGAGCTTTCTAGTGATTTTTTGTACTTCCTAGGCTTGTTGGTAACCTATAGTATCATTCTGGAAAGTTTCAGGAACTTTTGTTTTATGCATCTAGATCAAAATCATACATTTAGTGGTCATTTTTGAATCATTCCAAAATCATTTCAATAGCAAAAATCATGAGATCTAAAAATGTTTACATTTATGAAACTTTGCATAATATGAATAAAATTAATTTTCACTTTTGCATACACAATGTTTACATTCATGAAGCTTTGCATAATTTTGATAAAAGTGCTTTTAATTTTTGGATACACATTGTTTGCATTTTTGAAGTTTTGCATAAATTGGATAAAAGTACTTGTCATATTTGGGTATACATTGTTTACATTCTTCAAGCATTGAATAAGATGGTTATAAGTACTTTTCATTTTTGTTTAAACAATTATAATATCTTTCCTTTCTAAGCATACTAAGAAAAAGTTCACCCCTCCCACTTATGAGAATGCTTTAGTGAAAGAGAATACAATGGTGGATAATCATGACAATAAAATTTGGTCTTCTCCCAATATCTCTCATAGTTGTGAAGAAGATATTTTTGTGTTAGAAGATCAAACCAATGAGATTTATGAGAGTCCTATTTGTCTCTCTTGCCCTAGGAAAAACATCATTGAACAAGAGAATGCCAACATCGATAAGAAGGAAAATCCAACAATTGATGAATCCCCTACTTGTGATGAAGTTATTTTAGAAAAACCAACCATTGAATGTCATGAACATATAGTTTGTTTCTCTCCTAAAAAATATCCTACTAGGGAAGATATCATGGTGGAAGGAAATGAGAATATTGACACGTCTTTCAAACAATAAGGCTTCCTTAGATGAAGATGATGAAGTGACATTAGACTTCCTTTCACTAAGAGATCATGAAAATAAGGAACAACCTTTTAAGTTTATGCACATTAGATTTCCCTTGATGTGGTCTCCTGAGCCACTTCTTACCATTTACCAAACCTCACAACAACCACAATTTCAAAATAAACACATGCTTATCCTAGAACCACCTAAAAGGAAAATTGATAATGATAATGTTTCACAACAACCAAGTTACAATACTATTGCTCATACATATAACACTAGGAAAAATTTGCAACCAATACAAACAGCTCCAACATCCCCCCATTGCCTCAACCTATCTTTCCTAGTGCTCCTTGCTTGCCTTTACAAAGTAGAAAGGAGTATAACCTTGTTTAACAACATAAGAATAAATCTGCTAAGATATTCTTATGGGACCTTATTAAAGCCTCACCTAGTTATCATAACATGCTTCAAAGTGATTTACAACAAGTCCCTACCCCTCCTAATATGCAACCAAATGATGTGGCAGCCCAAATTCAAGCTACAACTTCAACCAACTTGGACATTACTTTCCATCGAGCTAAGTTACTGTAACGCCCGTCGTGCAAACCCCAGAGAACAAACATTGCAACCAATTTTTTTTTAAACAACATAAAGTAAACATGCAACTAAACATTGATTACATTTACATTGCACATTAACAACTTAATGTTACATTCTCTGGGGCACGCGAGGTCACATCGCAACACAACTAATAACAAAAGTAAAAGATAATTATTAAACAACTTATCCAATTATATTACAATAACCATTAATAAAGGTACATCCATAAACCAAGAATGAAAGTATCACTACATCACATATTACAACCATAATGAGTCATTTACAATAATGTTACAAATGATCCTAACTATTACATCATCGTTTAAACATAAGATTACATGTTCTCAATAATGAGTTACAATAAATTTCCCATACAAGTGGGATAATACAAGGTACAATAATATCAGAATTAAAAAGTGAACCACTGGAATCAAACTCCAACTGAAGGTATGCGGCGAAGATAGAATGTTGTTGGGGAACCCAATAGGTGCGAAGCACATTCCACCCAACCATGTGAGTTATAAATAACTCACCCCCCATGCTCAGAGATGACAAGGAAGAGATCACGACCATGAATGCCAAACGACTCCAACAGAACAATATAGTACAAAAATCAAGTACAACATCAAGGATTACAATAACATAACCAACAACATTCACGAGTCAACATAATAACTTAAAGTCATAAATCTCATCACATCAAAACAAGGCAATAACCATTAACCAGGTAAGGAAAGAACATTCATAAAACATTTACAAACGAAACTGAAACAATGAACAAAATACAATTCCAAAAGAACTAATACAACATTCAAAATACAATCCTAGAGGCAATAAGAAAACAAGGCAAACGGGTGTCTAGTGGAGAGTGTCATCGCATAGCTCTGATGGGTTATCCTGGCCCTTCCTCCAGACTAAGGTGCCGACACCCATCTATGGATATCTTGGCCCTTCCTCCTACTTGAGGCGCCGACACCATAGGGTAGCTCATGCAGAGCCGATAACCTCTCATGGGGATGAGGTTATGACTTTTCCGACCACAGCCTTCTCAGTCTATCATTAGTCTATGATAGCCCTAATGCATAGACGAGGTATCCAATTTTTATTATCTTGTGTGTTTTACTACCCATCCCCCTAAATTCTATTTTTAGGTTATCACTTGTTATACTACTCTTACGTGGGTTATCCTATGCTCTTCCTCCTTTCGAGGCACCAGCCCCCATGAAGAGCCACTCTCCCAAAATATCCCAAACATAAACCAAAACATGACAAGGGTTGTACCATAAAGATTAAAGCATACAACTCAAACACAAACATGCGAGGCATTGCCCATCTCGCAATAACTCAATATCAAAAGACAACAATCTCGTACAACCCTTTCCAAGATAATACAATAAAACTCAACCTCAAGAATACAAAAAAATGAGGATCACATATAAATCACGCCTCTGGACTCAGGTTCACAATAACTAAAATTGGGTTCATAATTACAACAAGGTTCCCACATTGACAGTGCTAAACAATAACCATAAAGGAAAAGAATACTCAAATTAATTTTACAAAATTGCACCATTAAATTCAATTAATTCTCAATTAATTGATTTAATTAATTTCCCTAAATGCTGACCATTGCAAAGAAATAAGATTCTGATTTTCAAATATAAGAAATATAACTGTCTCTATATGTGTATATATACATATGCAACAAGGGGTAAGGCTAATTTTATATTTAAATTATTTATTCATCATAATAAATGATATACTAATGCCTATATATATATATAAACATTAATTGAAATATTAAACAAAATACACCATTTATTTATCAATTGAAATATTTAATTGTTTCATTTAGTAAACCAATATAATTCAATTTTATAACTATCACAATAAAAGCCCAAATCAATAAATTCTAACACTTGTAATTTATCTATATATATATACTTATATATATTTATATATATATAAACATAATATATATATATATATATACAAACATTTACCTTTCTTATAAATCCCAAGCTTTTGCAAATAAACAAAACTGAATATAATTATACTGCAATATATATGTGTTATATATAAATATATTTATATATATATATATATATATATAACAGATTATAAATAAAATAAAATAAATATAAAATATAAAAAATATAAAACAAAGTTTAAACAAAGGAAAAGCCCGTGCAGTAAACACTGTCGATGGCAGACTGCACGACAGTCCGTAGGACTGCTGTGCTTGCAGTCTATGGACTGCTATGCACAACAATCTATGGACTGCTATTGCAGCTATCTGCGGCTATGGGGAGAGGGGAGGTATGGCCTCCGCCGTCCTTCCCCTTGACCCAATGAAAATAATTTTTTTTAAATTCAATTTTTAATTCAAAATTTTATTTTTTTATATGTATTTATGATGAAACACAACCTCGGCTGACGCACAGATAAAACGTTTCAAAACTATAAATTTAATGTTTTAATATATATATATGTATATATATAGATATATATATTTATTTATTCAATCAGGAACAATACTTTATGAAAAATAAAACACATTTATTTAAAGTAAAGAAAAGTATTTAAATTCATTTATTTCAAGGGAAAATATTTTTCAATCGTAAAAATTATAAATACACTGGACAATTCCAAGGGTTCAAAGAATAAATCTTTTCCATAATCAAATTGTAAAACACAAAACATTTTCAGAAAAATATTTTAACCTCTTCCATAAGTTTTCTATTCATTAAAATCTAAATCCCAAGAGTTTTCGTTCTCTTTCACAGAATATCATATTTAACTAAATCTCAGACATATGTTTCCTTTGCAAACACAGATCTATTTAGATCATATTTTACTATTTTTATTTTTCTTTGAAACAGAAAATTTAAGGACAAGAAATGGGAACCTGGCGTCCTACGCTGTTGAAATTTTTGATGGAGCTTCGCTTGATTCTGACAGCCTCTTCGAACAACTTTCATTCCTTCTTCAAAATCTCCTCTCTAGAATACCGTGCTCAAATCCCAATCTAATATTCTACTCAGAAAATCCTTCCCAGAACATGAAATAATAGAATGAAAAATCCCCTTTCCAGAAAACTCAGAAGAACTAATAATTCAAAAAACCTTCATTTTTTTTTTGTGCAACTTCAATTCAATTTTCCTGTGTCTGTGAAAACTCACAAATTTTCCATTAAATAAAAGATACCTCTTTCCTTCTCAAAAACTCTAAAAAAATCCAATATAAAAGAAACTATCTAATTTAATTCTAGTTTTTTTAGCCAACACTTAATTCTCATTCGTCCTTTTATCTTTTCTATTCTTTTATTTATTTATGTTTCCTTTTATCAATACTTTTTGTTTTAAATTTAGTTTTGCAAGCTTTACTTGCTATGCACATAATTTAATTTATTTATTTTATAATTATCTTCAACAAGGTAATTTAATTAAATTAACAAAACACAATTTAATATCTAATTAACATTTAACTAAAACACATGACTTTTAAAATATAACTTTTAAATATTTTGATACAAATTAATTCCCACACAAATATAAACATTTATTGCCACCATTTAATTAAATAAATCACAACGTATAAAATGCTAACGTACAATACAAACGAACAAGACACTACAAAAACCACAGTAACAAATTACTAAAATGACAACACAACGACACACAATACCATTTAATCGAGATAGTTTGAAAACATGGGATGGGGTGACTTCCTTGTCATCTCTGTTTCAACATTATGCCATTGGGTTATTGGTGCTTTCCCTATCCTACCGAAGCAAGTGGAATCGAGACTCTGTACCTGCAATCCCTGCATCCAAACAAGGTCGTGTACATGTACATATATATATTGTGAGAAGGAATTGCAGTGTAGCAGGGAACTCACAAACGAGCAATGCTACACTGTCCTTTCATCACATCTATTCTAACCATTATAATATTAATGATGAAATAGCATTTCTAACTAACAGATCATATCATAAAATAAATTACTAAATCACTGCATCATAATATTTTACTGAAATCCACTAACATCATCAAACCATAATGTCATATCAAAGAACCATGTCTACTAATGAAATAACATCATCACCAAAAGTCTAACTATCTAAATCAAACAATAAGTATTAACAATCACAGTCACAAAGCATCAATCAAAACCACAAAAGTATCAAGTCCAAACAGTATGAGGGGTATTACAGTTACCTTCATTAGATGTGCAAAAAAAAATGATGATTTAATGATAATGGCTATTAATGAAATTAAGGATATAAGTCTTGCATTGAACATACTCTCATAGATAATGGTTCAGATATTAATGTTTGTAGTGTATGCCTCATTGATAAGATTGAAGTAGAAAAAAGAAAAAATCAACCTGATTCTTTATCTATTCGTGGGTTCGATAACATAGGAAAAAAATTGCTTGGTACATTACCTATTAAAGTTGGGAAGGTAACATTGCAAACTCTGATCCATGTTATGCCTCATGATCTTTCATATAATATTATTTTAGGAAGGCCATGGATTCATGCAATGAATGGGGTGCCTTCTACTCTTCATCATAAAATGAAGTATATCTACAACAACAAAGTTTGCACACTCAAATCCAATCCTTAACCTAAATGTTGTTTGATTGCTGAGAGAGAAGGATGAGATCCTTTGAAAGCATGGAAATCAACTACAAAATTGGAAGCCACGAAGGAATAACACAAGAAGAACATTGTTAAAGTCACCAAGTTGTTAGAAGATACTTGATGTTCCTTGGATTTCACACCTACGTTCATGGGAGAATACAAGACCATAACAAAAGAGTCTAAGAAGGGAAAAGAAAAGGTGGTAATGTCAACACAAAATTTGAAAGCATCCACCTCAACCACTTTAGGAGAAGAAGAAAATTACACAAAAAAAATTGATGAAGCTGATTATGAGCAACTACTGAATTCAAAAGAAATGAAAAACATTTATGGAAGAGGTTATGAAATTATGAAACAACTTGGGTATAGTGGAAAAGGATGCAATGCTAGAGAACAAGGTACTTGTGTCCCTATAGAACCTAACATGCAAGAAACGACTAATGGTCTTGGTTATTGTCCCTTGAAAGCATCAACTAAGCCTTCACTCAATAGTAACACTATTACAAAATATTCTAATACTATTACAAAAGATTCTTCTAAGCCAACTTTAACATTAGTGCATCCTAAATTGATAGAAGCTAGTGGTCTTGGTTATGGTCCTTCACAAGAAATGAAGGAAATAAAGAAGTCTTTTCTTAACATTAATGCCATCACACAAAGCACTCCTAGGACATGTATTAGAAATAATTGTCCAGTTCATTATATTTTATGTCTTACTTTAAAGAAGAGTATAAAATATTGCAATCTAAAGAGTCTTGTGTAAGTATGTCACCTTGTACTAAGCAAGAGATATCTTTGTCACAAAATAAAGGAGCACCTTCTACTATTTCTCAAGAGGGTATCTTGTCGAGACTCCTCGAAGATCATTTGATATCTCTGCCTCCAAGAACATGAAAGAAATTTTACTACAATAATTCATTTTGCGCATATCATAGAGTTCATGGTCATTCTACTAATGAATGTAAGACTTTGGGTAATAAAATTCAGCATCTTAAGGATTGTGGTTCTCTTCCTTGTGTTGTAGCACCTAGTTCCTCTTATTGACATTCATTTCCATGTTTTCATCAATTATCTTGGCTCATCCTTATCTTGCACTAAGTGGGGGCAAGGGCTTAGGTAGCCTTTTCCTCGTATGGTACTTGTCGTTGTCTCTTTTGGCTACTTAATTGCTTTCCATGTATAATTAAGAGCAAGCTTTGGATGTGGACGACGTTCCTTAAGTTGTCTCACATGTGACGTATAAGTTATCTTTAGTATTGCATTTTGGGGGAAACCCCTTATTCATGATGTAGTTTCATTTGGTAAAATATGACTTGGCATAGGGCATTCTAAATAAGCTCTCATGTCTCCTACTTTAAAGTGGATTGGCCATAACAATGGTGTTAGCAATCACTTTAAAGTGGGGGCATACATCGACACTTATATTTCTTTGCATGATTTTCTTTATTCTTCTGACACATCCTTTACTTGGTGGCATCATTAGGTATGATGTCCTCCAAGAGCATGATATTTCTAAGCATAAGACTCTCTTAGTGGCTTGATGTGAAGTGAGGCATCCCATAAGTGAAAATCTATTACTCTTTACTTGTCCTCTCTTGGAGACATTAGGAATGATGATCCCTAAGAAGATACCTTACACGAATGAAGGAAGATCCCTTTGAACAAGAACCTATAGACATTGTTAAGTATGAGATAGGAATATGAGTGGTGCCCTATCGGAGTTATCAAACAGATAACTTTGGTATGGTAAGTATAATGAGAGCCAACACATAAGCATGAATTTTTCACTAAGCAACCTTCCTGGAGGAACACTCACCTAGTGGATGGCCTGAGGTTCCATTACCCCAAAGTAAGCACACATGTTAGGGATAAACAATCGCATTCCACATCATGCTAGGATGGTCAAAGCTTGATCCTTATTTTCCTAGTCTTTGATAGTGTAAAATTATGTATCTTTGTCATTGTTGCATACAAAAGTGTCTTGAATGTCTACTTTAGTGTGAGTTCGACATGGGGTCATACTCTCACTAAAGTGGGGGAAAAATGTAGTAACAAAAAATTATCCATTTTCCTTACTTATTTTGGGAATAATTAATACTAAAATGAGCTTAATGTTGCCTTGATTTAGTGTTGTAATGTGTTTTCCACATTCACATTAAGTTTAGGACCCCTTTTAATAAAATGGACTTAATGGTATCTTATTTAGGGTGTTGTAAAGTGTATCTTTAAAATTTCACACTAATCTAGGGCTTTATTAATTAATTGAGGTTAAATTGAGCTTATTTGAACCCTTAAATTAAAATCCAAGCCTAATTTATTGCATTTTCTGAGGGATAAAGCCCTAAACTCTTAAATAATATTACACAACACTTAATTTTACAAGGTATGAGTCCTAGGCTAGTGACCTAGGACTCATTCACCACCTCACGAATGGGTCCTCACTAGGTCCTAGGACCCCCTTTTCACATGACATTTCACTTCCCCCGAAGTGTGTCCTAGTTAAGTATGTTAGGACCCATTTTCCCTATGGAAAATGGGTCCTCACTAACTTAGGGCAGCCCCCTTGGAATATGTTTTTGGTGGTATTTTAATGATTTTAAATCTTAGATCTGATGTTGGCTTGTGTTATTTGGATTTTGTGATTTAATCTTAAGTTGTGTATAAATATGAGGCTATTTCACCTAGTTTCATCTAAGCAACTTTATGAGCAAGTACTAATAGAAAATTTATGAAATCAAGAGTTCACAAGAGCATTCAAGAAGGCATTCAAGGGTAGATTATTAAATTTTATTGGAACAATCAAAGATCTATTTCATCGTGTCAAAGGCATGCATGTTTTTGAGCTAATGTGTTGTTGTAGCATTGAATATCCAATTCAAGCATTGTTTCATATCAAAGTTAATGATCAAGATATGCATTCCTTAAATCCAATTCATGCTAAATTTTAGATTTCCAATCCAAGGTTTCAATTAAGGTGTGGTGAGTAGTGACATTACTTTTTTCATTCACCATTCCTTTTATGCATTGTTTCAATTCAAGGTTTAATTACCAAAATGGGGTTTGACCAAGGAAATTCCCTATTGCCTAACAAAACAACATTTTTCTTCTCCTTTGATGTGTTATTGCAGGTTTTAGGTTGAAAATCAAGTGAAGAACAAAATTGGAAAAAGTTGTCAAAGTTGCAAAGTTGTTGAAGTTGTCATCTTTCTTGCAAGATCACGGAAAGTATTCTACATAATTTATTTTTGACTTTCAAGAGATAAAAATCTGGGATCTATGAGTGTAGACATTAAAGAACATGACACAAAAATTAATTTTCTAGAACCCTAGTAGGGACCAATTCACCATTGGGCGAATGAGTCCTTAGTGAAGCCTAAAAAATAACTTTTTCCATTAGGTACATAGGTTTTAGGTCTTAAAGACCTACCTTCGACTATTAGCAAGTTAGAAACAAACACTACAGCCGAGATGATGGAAAAAAATAAACAAAGAGTCATCCTTTGGTTCCATTTTGGTTGAGTCTTTTTCTTTCTTCCCTTTATCCTCCTTGTGTTAATTTCTTTTGATCCCCTATGCAGCTGAGGAGGCATGGAGAATATAAATGATGGAAATTGCAAATGAATATATTGTTTAGAAGAAAAAGGGCAAGAGTTTACAATCAGCTTAATCCAAAAATAATGGAAAAAAGGACTTTACGGATTTTTAGATCCCTGGGGAAAATGCCATATGATGTAGGCTACTGGTGAGTTGAGAACTCACAAGCCCTCACATCTTGACATGTGGCATGTGAGATAGCCCTAAAAGGTGAAGTGGACATGAGGTGGAAGGAGAAGGACATGACATGGAGAGGGGTACAAAGTACCTTGGGATTGGACAAGATCTCCTCATAAAGGAGGTACTTGTCCCCATGTGGGGGAGAGGACAAGTGGGGAATTAAAAATTCCTCAATTATCCTTATGGGGAGATGGGAAAGAATTTTAAATTCCAAAGGGTGCATTGGGGGATTAAAAGGTGAATTAAAAATTCACATGGGGAAGAGAGAAGCCTAGGATGAATAAAAAGGAATTAAAAATTCCTTGGGGGATGGGGAGAGTTGACTAAAGGGGGTGATTAGGATTGTGCAAGCACTTGATTAGATTAATTAATGAAGATTAAAAGAGGGTTAGATTTCACATGTGACTTGATGTGACAAGTCAAAGATCACATGGGAAAGAGTAATGAAGGATTGGAGGGGGGTTAGGTGGCTAAGAGGGATTAGAGGCCAACTTGCAAAAGTTGGAGGATGTGACACATCCTAATCCAAGATTAGGCATGTGCACATCCTAATGATGGGATTAGAAGAAGGATTAAGATAAGATAAAAATGATGGAGGATGTGACATGAGGAGGAATTAAATAAATGGAATATTTATTTAATTCAATTGATGGAAGGAGGATTAAAGAGATAAGGTATTATTGATTAAATACCTTAGGATTTGGCAGAATTAAAGCTATTAATTAAATAAAAGTATTACTTAATCAACGAAAATAAGATGAAAGGGGATGAATTTGGATAAATTAAGTGTCCAAATTTAGACATCTACAGTACACATCATTTTACCATCTTAAAACCTACCTTTTTACTATTATATCAGTTAGATTTTATTTTTTATTGTCAATTACACATTCTAGCCCTCATAATTGAGTGAAACAAATAAGACAAAATTAGGTTCATCCCTTTGGTAATCCATTTGGGGTGAACCTCTTTTTCTTTGCTTCAAGAATATGCCAACATTTAATTAATTTCTTTCATGTCCCCTAGTACACTTTCCAAAAGGCATGGAGAAATATAAATGATATAGGTTTGCAAGGTTAATATCATTGTTGTACTAGAAAAAGGGATCTAGGGCCTAAATCAAGCTTCTTCCAATATGTGATGGGGGAAAGGACTAAAACGATCTCAAATACCCACTTGCATACAAACCTCAATGGAAGAGCCACAATGGTGGATCAGTGTTTCAGTGGACTTTGGTTTTGGTGTTTGATTGATGATATGAGTTGATTACTTGATCTAATTTGATAAGGCAATGACATTCCTCTAGGTTAACTATGTAAATGTAGCAAACTGAGATGATTTTTGAGAAATACATAACTAATGAATAGAAACAAACTTTAGAATGATAGAGGGAAGACAAAGAATAATTGATCATATAAATTTTGTCTTGAAAAAACTGGTCAGGGGTGTTGGGAACCTTATATTTAGTAGCTGACTCAAGATCTAATTTTACTTTCTTATAGCTCTTGATCAGTGTCTTCTTCTCTTTTGTACTCCTTATTGGAACTTCATATGCCACTAATAAAATCCACTTGTATTGACCTGATGGATTGTAGGACTTGAATATTTTGTTGGATAGGACAACTGAGAGGGGGCGTGAATTAGTTGTCATAGATTATAACCTTAAATTCAATTTTCAGAACTAACACATAAATTGATTAAGTGATTAAACATCAAATGCAAATGTACAAACACAATAACACCATATTTACATGGAAAACCCAATGAGGGAAAAACCACAATGAGGATTAACTCACACTATAGAGAATATCAAAACCAATTACAAAAAGGCTCACTACCTGAGATAAGGCTCACTACTTGAAATAAGGCTCAATGCCTGAAATAAGGCTCACTGCCTAAAATAAGGACTTACTCTTTGGGCTCACTATCCATAGGGCTACAACCTAGAGGGATCACTACCACAGAGATATAAAGAAGACAAAGAAGACTTGTTACAGAGAGACAACAATCCCAATGCAACAAATATTCCACCACAATCACTGATCAAATTGCATGAATGATAGAGTTTTCCTTCTACTCACTGCATCTGGAAACTTGGCGTTAAGCTTCGCATTGATCAACCACACACACAACTCACACACTTTCAAAATAGTATCAAAGTTGCATCTGCTCTTTCACTTATCTTCCTTCTTTTCTTATGTGTGATTTTCATTGCTAGCACATTTTGTATTTATACTATCTCCAACCTTGAAAGATACAAAGTCTTCCACCCAACTTCTAATTCAAATTAGGTCAACGCCAAACATCTTAGGATAGAATTATAATGAGGGTGACCCAAACACATGCTTTACCGAGACTCATAATATATCCAACATGCTTCATCAACTTCGAAGATAGTGCTTGACACATGGTTGGCCAAACCAAAGTAGTACACATAGATCAATTAAGCTCAATACTTCCAAATGATGAAACCATCTTCAATAGAACTAGGGCAGCACAACTCTAGAACCACATGCCATAAGACTTCATCAAAGAGAAATCCATACTAGCAACAATTCTCTTAGACCTCAACCAGAACATAGAAAAACATAGTTCATAAGCACCAGATCAACATCCTCAATAGCTGAATACCCGTAATCTTCTTTTAATACAATTTTCTCAATATCCTCAACATATACAGTCAATAGCAACTAGTAGATAACCAGTTGACTGGTTGAAATCAATGAAAACAATTTTTTTCCTCTTCCATTCTTGCAACACTCTCCCCCTTTTTCAATGATAGCAACACATGATGTGAAAAACCATCAAAGACACCATACCAGTTCTAAAAATACTTCTCAAGATTTTTCTTTCTATTTCTCCCACTCAGAAGATCATCTTCCTCATTACCAACTTCCTCTTATTGGATTTCCTTCCTTTTCATATGCTCTCTCTCTCTCTCTTTTCTTTTTAACATGCTCTCTCTCCCACTTTTATTTTTCACATGCTCTCTCTCCCCCGTTGACATAAATGGAAAAGGTAAAAGATATGTTCATTGAAACTTCCTTTGAAATGAAAACAAAATACTAATAATGACAACACCTAAAAAAATCTACCTGCTCCCCCTAAGAGGTAGCCACCAAAAACATCAGTCCAAAAAGATATAATCATGAATCCACCAGACTAATGCATCTCCAAATGCATCTTACTTTATAAAAGGAGGGGAAATGACCCCTAGATTATCCCAGAGATACTCAAAAGTATCTTTACAAAGAGCCTTTGTAAATATATCCACAATTTGATTTGTTGTCAAAACATACTCAAGCTTGACTTCACTCTCCATGTCCTTCTCTCTCCTGATAAATATATGCTTTATTCTCGAGTGCATCACCGGATTCTTTGAAATGTTAATTTCACTTGTATTATCACATAAGATAGAAATAGGATCATCATGTAGCACTATGATATCCTACAATTTCTATTTCATCCATAAAACTTGTGTAAAACAAGATGCAACAGCAATATACTCAACTTCAGTTGTAGACAAAGAGACTGAATCTTGCTTCTTACTCAACCATGCCACCAATATAAATCCAAGAAAGAATGCACCACCACTTGTACTCTTTATGCCATCTATACTTCTGACCCAATCTGCATCTTTGTTAAATCCTTGCTGACTCAAATACTTATCCAGCCTTGCATATCGTGCTCTAGGAGCTTGCTTTATTCCATATCCAATTGATCTATTAACTGCTTCCGGTTGTTTCATGTAGACTTCTTCATCTAGTTCACCATTCAAAAATGTTGACTTGACATCCATTTGATAGACTTTTAAATCTTTATAAGCAACTAATGCCAAGAACATCCTTATAGCTTCCATTCTTGCTATCAGGGAAAAAGTCTCCTAAAAATCTATACCTTCCACTTGTGAGTAGCCGTTACATGCAAGCCTTGCTTTATTTCTAACAAATTTCCCATTCTCATTCAACTTATTTTTGAATACCCATTTTGATCCAATGATATTTTTGTTTTCCGGTCTTGGGACCAATCCCAAGTTTCATTCTTTTCAATATGCAAAAGTTCTTCTTTCATTGCTTCCTTCCAATGTTCATCCTCATAGGCTTCACTTACTAACTTCGGCTCAATCTCAAAGAATTAGCACAAATTTACTTCAGTAGCAGCTTTGCTTCTAGTTAACACACCTTTTATCTTGTCTCCAATAATCTGACATTCTGAATGATTCCTCTATACATATTTTGGTGTCCTAAGGGACATCACCAGAGCATCTTCTTCTCTTTAATTTTGTTCATTTTTCTTTTTCTGATCATCTTCATCCTGTTCTTCCATAATTTCTTCTATTCTTGCACAGTCATGTTCATCAGACACATATCCATCAATATTAATAGAATTCTTCACTTTTTCATCAACCTTCACATTTGAGCTTTCTATAATCTTCCTCAATCTTTTTTTGAAACATTTGTATACCTTGCATTTAGTATAGTATCCAAGAAATATTCCTTCATCACTTCTTGCATCAAACTTTCCCAAAGTTTCCTCATCTCTTCCGATATAGCATTTTCTTCTGAATACCTTGAAATATTTAACTATAGGAATTCTTATGTGCCATAGGTCATAGGGAGTCTTTATATTGTTTTCTCTTTCCTAAACTCGATTGTATACAACAATGTGAATAGCTTCTTTCTAGTAAACTTCTAGTAATCCAACTTTAGTGATCATTGACCTAGCAACTTCTTGAATTGTTATGTTTTTCCTTTCAACAACTCCATTTTGTTGAGGGGTTCTCAAAGAAGATAACTATATCTTTATTCCATGCACTTTACAAAACATATTGAACTCATGGGAGGTGAATTCCCCACCTCTATTAGATCTCAAGCATTTTATCTTCATATTCACTTCATTTTCAACTAATCTAATGCATCTTTTTTCTCTCTTAGAAATGTAACCTATGTATATCTAGAGTAATCATCAATTAAAAGAATAAAGTACCTTTCACCAAGTAGAATTTTCACTCTCATGTGACCACAAAGATCTGTATAAATGAAATCCAGTAATCCAATAGTAGATTATTCTCTTGATCTGTAATGATTTCTTGTTTGCTTCGTGAACTAGAAATTTCTACAAATAGCATTTATAGGATTTGTAATTCTCGATAGATCTTTCATGGTCTAAAAAAAACTAATCCTTTCCAAGTTATCAAAATTCATGCAACACATTCTCATGTTCCATAACCAGTTGTCATTTATCCGAGTCATAAAACATCATCCATCAACACCTTTAAGCTGATAAATATTCCCTTCAGATTTATTTCTTGTAGCAATCAATGTTTTGGATCTCACACTTCTCATCCTTAAACACAAGATCATATCCCTTTCTTCACATTTGACCAATACTCAAAAAATTATGCCTTAAACCCTTAACATAGTAAACATTGTCAGTATGATGCTTGCCATCAAAACTAACTGAACCTATCCCACATATTTTAGCACCAGTATCATCTCCAAACATAACCAAACATAACCAGAAATCCATCATATTTCTCTAGTTTCACAAACTTACTCTTGTCACCAGTCATGTGATGTGAGCAACCACTATCAACTACCCAAAAAATATTTTCCTATTTAGCATGTAGGGAAGAGATAACTGTACCTTCATTTTTCTCCTTCTCCTTCTCCTTCTCTGAAGGACTTTCCTTTAATTTTTTTCTAAATTAGTAAAGGTAGGTTCATCCTTAATCATCAAGAAAAAGCATTCATTTTCATCTGGATCTTCATATTATGAATATTCATCTGAAATACTAGCATTCTCATTAGCATAGTAAGCTTTGTTAATCTTCTTTCCTTTCTTTTCTTTCTCATATCTTTTTTTATTCTTCTTAGCTCTTTCCAGACACTTTGCAACATAGTGACCAATTTCTCCACAACTAAAGCACTTAAAGGGAAATTTACCTTCATTATTACTAGAGCCTTTTCTCATTCTTCTTACAAAGTTAGCCTTGATATCATCAAAGTATTCTTCATCCGCATCTGTAATTTTTGTAACTTTAAAAGTTGTCTCTATTTTGGTTCCACTTCTTAGATTTTTCTTCCTCATCTCATAAGATGTCAAAAATCCTAGCAACAGATCCTTAGTACATGTCTTATAATATATAGTTTTCTCAATAGCACTCACCTTTTCACTCTAAGCATCAAGAAGAGTTCTGAGAATCTTCTTTACAATTCTGGTTTCATCTATAGTAGCGCCAAGAGATTGCATTCTAGCCACTACCTCATCCAATCTCTATACATAGGCTTTGACATTCTCATCTTCGAACATATGTATAAGATCAAAATGTGTTTCCAAATTCTATAATTTTTCCTCTTTTACCCTTTCATCACCTTTTTTCACTCTTTCTAAAGCATCCCAAACTTCCTTAGTTGTATTCAAATTCTAAACCTTAATCAACTCGGAATATACCAAACTATTCTTCAAGATGAACTTTGCGTTATTATTCACTTCATGTGCTCTAATTTCTTTTGATATACTCGGACCATTAGCAGGAGGAGTGTAGGGATTCTTATAAGCTTTCTCTACATTATATCCACAATACTCTAGAAATTCTTCCATCAATACTTTCCAGATACCATAATTAGTTCCATCAAACCTCAGATAATCAAAGACCATTTTACTAGCCATCCTGGACCTTCCTCAAGTAGTTAATCTCTTCACCAAGGAACCAATCTATGATACCAATTGTTGGATAGGACAACTCAGATGGGGGGTGAATCAATTCTCATAGATTATAACCTTAAATTCAATTCCTAGAACTAACACATAAACTAATTAAATGATTAACCATCAAATTCAAATGAACAAACACATTAACACCATATTTATGTGGAAAACACAATGAGGGGAAAACCACTATGAGGATTAATTCACACTATAGATAATATCAAAACCGATTACAAAAAGGCTCATTACTTGAAATAAGGCTCGCTACCTGAAATAAGGCTCACTGCCTTCAAAATAAGGACTCACTAGCTGGACTCATTGTCCACAAGGCTACAACCTAGAGGACTAACTTCCATAGAGATACAAAGAAGACAAATAAGACTTGTTACAGAGAGACAACAATCCCAATGCAACAAAGATTCCACCACAATCACTAATCAACTTGCATGAATGATAGAGTTCACCTTCTGCTCACTACATACAAAAACTCGACATTAAGCTTCACACTAATCAACCACACACACAACTCAAACACTTTCAGAATAGCATCAAAGTCACGTATACTCTTTTACTTATCTCCCATATTTTATTATGTATGATTTTCATTGCTAGCACATTCTGTATTTATACTATCTCCAACCTTGAAAAGATACAAAGTCATCCATCCAACTTCAAATTTAAATTAGGTCAGCACCAAACATCCTAGGGTGGAATTAGAATGAGGGAGACATAAACACACACTTCACTGGGACCCATAATATATCCAACACGCTTCATAAACTTTGAAGATAGTGCTTGACACACAGTCAGCCAAACCAATATAAAACACATAGAGCAATTAAGCTCGATACTTCCAAATGTCAAAACCATCTTCAATAGAACTAGGGCAACACAACTCTAGAACCACACACTATAAGACTTCATCAAAGAGAAATCTGGAGCAAAAAAAATTCTCCCGGACCTCAACCATAACATAGAAAAATATAGTTCACAAGCACCAAATCAACACCCTCAATAGTTGAATACCTCTAATCTTCTTTTAATACAATTTTATCAATATCCTCAACATATATGTAGTCAACAAAAACTAGTAGATAACTAGTTGACCGGTTGACATCAATGACAACACTTTCATTCTTCTTCCATTCCTGCAACATATTTGAATGCACAATCATATCTTCAATCCTTCAATTTTTCTTCAAATTTGTACCTACACACAAAAAAGAGGGGGAAGGGTTGTGGTGTATAAGGGTTCGCCTATGTCAAACTCTAGCTTTGGTATTTCTACCTCCACAATGGCTATGATTATGTAAAAAGAGAGCTTACCCTTACTTGAGTAGAGGCTAATGGATAAAAAAGTGATAAATTGACAATGAATGCAACCCACCACTCAAATCTGCACTCATGGAGGGACTGAAGTCATGTACTCATCACCTTCAAAGAGAATTTAATACTTGATTTGAATTCTTGCAAATGTTAGTCCTTACAAAATAAATGAACATGAAACAAAAACAAACTCACATAAAATTTTACATGGTGCTTGATTGAAATGATTGCTACAATAATTTTGACAAATTTTTCTCTTGATTACTCTTAGGATGCTCAATTTCTCAATCCAAATTGATAAATTGCTTCTAAAAAAAAATTAGGATTAAAATGATGAAAAAGACTTATATTTATATGTAATTCTTTAACTTCCAAAAAAATAATTCTCGATAACTGACAAATATTTTTAGATTTTTAAATATTAAAATTCCACCAATAAAATATTTTAAATTCAGCCAAAATAGGCTAGTCTAGGGTGCTAGGCACCCTAGCCCAGGCCTTGCTTAATGAAAGGTGATTATTAATTTTTTATTTATGTTCCCACTTAGGATTTTTTTTAAATATTATAAAAAGGAAAAATTAAATACACAATTGGATCCAAGAACATAGGAGGAAGATTCTTGGTGTGAGCCCAAGATAACCAATTGCAGCAAATCACCTTCACAAGAAACAAGAGAGACAACACTGCCATTTCACCAAATAAGGAGTGAATAGAATGAGATGAATAATCTACATATGATATAGGATTTTAAAGTCATGAAATAGGTAATAGGTATGAAACTTCCCAATACAGGAAACACAACTACCTAATTAATAAAATTATTATGCCTAAGCTAACTTAAGACTAAGGTAAATATCATTTACTCTATCACCCACCCTTAAGTTCAACTTAGGGAGAATTCAAATGAAAATATGAGGATATAATATGGGTCTCAACTACACAACCTGAACCAACAATTTTGATGTGTTCTATGTACTTCTCTTGCACTCTTAGGATCTTTCACCTAAAAGGAGAGAGATAGAACCCAAAAATTGTCATGGTTCACTCAAATAAAGGATTGTATGATGTAATTAGGACTAAATGCAATGATGTAAATACAAATAAGTGATGAAATTGATTGAATACTAATGCAAAACTAATAAAGTGTACAATGTTTGAAAACACAGTGAGGTTTGTAAAATGCTTAAAAAGATGAACAAAAATGAAAATGAAACTAAACATAAAATTGTATTTTAGAATGTGCGCACCTATAAAGCTGAAGATGATTGGAAGACACTACAAAAATCTGGTAAATTTGACTTTTATGTTGACTGGGACTCATTCGCCACCCTGGGCA